>ML390211.1:0-105777 GCA_005239525.1 Nicotiana knightiana | reverse complement strand
CCCCAAAAAAATATTTTTAATATATTTTTCAGTTTTAGTTTTTTTATTTTTCGGTTTAAAGGTTTAAAATTTTACAAGTTCCAAAGTTATGAGTTTGGAGGTTTATGTGTTTGGAATTTTACGGGTTCGAAATTTTGCGGTTTCGAAAGTTTAGGGTTTCGGATGTTTAGAAATTTGTGAGTTCGGGAGGTTGTTGGTTCGAAAGTTTATGACTTCATGTTTATTATATCTAAATTACTTATGAATACTCTTGAGAAGTCATTTTCCTTAATTGCGTATCAAACACCAAAAAATAAATAGTAAGCTTCTTTATTTTTCAAAAAAATATTTTTTTGGAAAACATTTTCTACGGAAAAAACTTTCGTTATACTAAACACACCCTTTGTGTCCTGTCTTTTTTGTTTTACCCTGCCTCGTTCCACTTAAGTTTGATGGAGGTTTTGAATTCAATGACATAGTTATTGCACTTGATATTGCAAGTGGCTTACATAGAAGAACATATTGTTTCCAACAAATAGGGCTAAAAGTAGGGTTAACACTTAACACTATCCTTAATACATGGCTTCATGTACATGAAGGTTTTGCAATACCTACTAGATAAAAAGTCTAAATTTACCCAAGTACCGCCAAAAAGTACTCGATATATATTTCTTGCTGGATTTTTAAATAACGGTATGAATGACAAATAGAAAAAAAAGAAATTGAGGGACATAAAAATGATTCTCTTTTATAAAAGATCTTGTTTCATTAATTATATTTGTTTATTTTTCTTTTCTAATCACATATTTGCTTTTAGGTCTAAATGATTCAAATTTTATACAAAATTTTAAAATAAAAATATGTTGTCCATTTTAAAGAGTCTTATGAATGTTTTGTTTTGGGCAATAGACACCTAAACTTTACCTTAGCTGTCAGTTTGACACTTAAACTTACCTAATGATTAAGTAGACACTTTAACTTAGTACAAGTGTCTCATGAGCATGTATAGCTGATATAGAGTGTTTTTCAATCAAATTTGAGCGTGTGAAGACGCGTAAATTTTTTTTTTCAAATTTGAGATAAAGAGAGAGGTCGTCGGAGGTCAGCTTTTCCGATGAGGTTCTGTGATGGGGTGCAGATGGTTTCTTGATTAATGATTCCAATGACCTTGTTTGCTTTGCAGATTTATATGAATTATTAAAGGGCTTTAGAGTAAATGATTTGAAAGAGAGTAGTTAGTTTTGGGGTGAGGGGAGTGCCAGAGGAAAAGATGGAGGCGGAAAGGGGTCTGGTTTTAGATATTCTCAATGAAGAAGAAGTTGGAGGAGGGGGTGGTTTTAGAAAAGGAAGAATTATTTTTTTTTGAATTTTTTTATTAAGTTAGCATTTGTTATTTTACATAAAAAAAAATTAAGGTGATAATTTTGTTATTTTGAAATTACACGTGTCATTATTTTATTTTTTGACTTTTTTATGCATGTAGACTTATGGACACATGTGTACAGAAGGCATACTTTGGCCAACAAGAAGTGTCTACTTGATCATTGGATAAGTTTAAGTGTGAATTTGACCGTTACGGTTAAGATTAAGTGCTTGTTATATATCTTACCTTTTTTTATTACCGTTCTATTCGTTACAACCATACAATACCACTCCCACCAACCTCCTCCAACGCACGATGACCTTCGTCAGTCACCTCCACCACCAACTTCCAACGCATAACCACCACCATTACCACTAGTAGCAACCACCTGCATTACAACAATTAGTCACTTTCACTTTCATCACTCACATACAACCACCTACTGTGATGACCCAAAGAGTCATCTTGTGATTTAAGACAATATTCACGGCTCGTTAGCCTTAAAAATATTATTTTTATTCATCTCGATTAGCATGCACAGTCTGGTCGTGAATCCGGAAAGTCTTTATGTGAAATAATAATTTTTGAGAGTTTAATTTGATTTTTAGTTGACCTTGTTCAACATTTTGAGTAACTGAACCTGGACCCGTGTTCCGACTATCCCGGGAGGTCCGTAATAAAATATGGAACTTGGGTGTATGCCTGGAATCGAATTCCGAGGTTCCTAGCTCCAGAAATGAATTTTGAATGAAAATTGTTAGATTGAAATTTAAAGGAATTAAAGAAATTGATTAATATTTGAACTTGTTGGTGTGGGGCCCGTATTTTGGTTCGGGAGTCCGGTACAGGTCTATTATAACATATATGTCATGTCTGTGAAAGTTGGTGAAAATTGGAGTTTATTTGACGTGATTCGGACGTCCGGTTGAGAAGATAGTGAATTTGAAATGTTCTTGAGGAATTCATGAGTTTTGATGCTAAATCCGTAGTTTTAGGTGTTATTTTGGTGATTTGATCGCACGAGCAAGTCCGTATGATATTTTTGGACGTCTGTGCATGTTTTCTTTGGAGCTTCGAGGGCTCGGTAACCATCCGGGCGATGCGCGAGTCGAGTTAACTCTCAACAAGGGTTGCTGGTGCACCAGTTTTGATGTGCCCGCACCTGCAAGCCATGAGCCGCAGGTGCGACCAAGCCTGGGTTCCCCTACTTCTGCAGATGCGGACTCCATCGCAGGATTGGAAACCTGTTCGCAGATGCGGCCCCAAGGGCCCAGTCCCAGTCCGCAGAAACGGACCTCCTGTCCGCACGTGCGGACGGGCAGATGCGGCCCAAGCACCGCATGTTCAAGAGTCGGGCAGTGAGTTCATGCTAATTAGAACTCCAACCATTTTCTTCTTATTTTCAAAAGGGTGGGAGACCTAGGGTAATTTTTTCAAGGCTTTTTCTTCCAAAATCATAGGTAAGTGTTCATTAACTACTTTCTTCCAATTACCCATGGTTTTTCATCAATTGACAACTAAAAATCTAAGGTTTACATGGTGGAATTGGGAATTTTGGGTAGAAACTAGGAATTTCAAAATTTTGGGGAATTTGACCTCAATTGAGGTCAGATTCCAAAATCAATCATATATCCGGGCTCGGGGTCGATTTTTAACTTTTTTGGGGAAAACTTAGGAAAACCATGACTATGAATTAAAGTTAATTCCTTTAGCAATAACTAATGATATTGAACTAATTATGATTAGATACGAGTGAGTTGGAGGTGAATCCTAAAGGAAAAGCTACATTTGAGCAGTGTGTGGCTTGCGAAATCGAGGTAAGTCTTATGCCTAACCTTAGCTTGAGGGAATAGGTATTTTGTGATTACATGCTACGTGTTTTGTTGCTGAAAACGATGTATAGGTAAGGTGACGTGTACCTATACGAAGGGTGATGCCATGCATAATCTATTTAAATGGTGAGGAAGAGTGTAAAGCACGAAGGGTGACGCCGTGCATAATTTATTTAAATTTTGAGGAATAGTGTAAAGCACGAAGGGTGATGCCGTGCATAATTTATTTAAATTGTGAGGAAGAGTGTAAAGCTCGAAGGGTGATGCCGTGCATAATTTATTTAAATTGTGAGGAAGAGTGTAAAGCTCGAAGGGTGATGCCGTGCATAATTTATCTATATTGTGAGGTGAGAGTAAAAGTATGAAGGGTGATGCCATGCATTCTTATTTATAATCTGGTGAGGATGAGAGTAAAAGCACGAAGGGTGATGTCGTGCATTCTAATTATTAATTGGTAAGGCTGAGAGTAAAAGCACGAAGGGTGATGCCGTGCAAGTTTCCTTTCTATTTTAATTGCTTAAATTGTTGTTGATCACTGTCTATTTCTGTGTTATTGTTTTCTCACTCCTTATGCTAAATTCCCTGTTGTATGCTCCCTTCCCATTATTTGTTGTTTACTTTTCTTTGATCGTTGTTGTTTCTACTAGCATGATTATACATGTCCAGGTTTTTATGTGGTGTCTTGTCCTAGCCTCGTCACTACTTCGCCGAGGTTAGGCTAGACACTTATCAGTACATGGGGTCGGTTGTACTGATATTGTACTCTGCACTTCTTGTGCAGATCCAGGTTTAGGTTCGAGCTGAGTTCGAGTTAGAGCTGACACTTCTGCACGGAGACACGAGGTAGATCTACCGACGTCCGCAGATTCCTGGACTCTCTTCCTTATTATTCAGTTGCTGCTTTCTTTAGTTCAAAACATATATAAATTTTCTTTCAGCCAAATACTTGTAGTAAATTCTTAGTAGTTCATGAATTGTGACTCCAAACCCTGGGTAGCTAGACAATAGAATTAGTATCGCAGTATCACTTTACTATTTCATTTACTACTTTTGGTGTCGTATATTGAATGGTAGTAACATTGCTTATATGTCTTAATTGTTTTAATGTCGTAACCCTCTAATGTTGGCTTGCCTAACAAATATAGTGTTAAGCGTCATCACGGTCCCCAAGGTGAGAAATCGGGTCGTGACACCTACACTACCAACTACCTCTATTGATCGCCTACCACCGCTAATAACCACCTTGATCGTCACTGCCAGTGGCCGCCATCAATTACAACCACCACCTTACAATAGTTCCATTGACCACCACCACTATCATCTCTCGTTGTCACCATCTTTTAGAGCATACTTTATCAACCAATTGATTTTCAAGTTACTATACAAATAAAAATTTCTCTTATATTTTGTTTGTATATTTTTTTTTTTTAAAATTATGATGTTTATTTAGATTTTACATAAAAATAAATTATACACATTTAAATGTTGAAAAAATATGTTGTTTTAATTATTCAATGATCAGATCTGAAGAAAATGTCTTAATATTTATACATAAATTTTTAATCTTAATGGAAATAACCAGGGCATATGTTAGCTTAGCCATAATCCAATAAAAAGTCTTCATCTACTATCTTTCAGTTTCCACCTATATACCGACCCCTCCTATTTGTAACGATCCAACTGGTCGTTTTGAGAATTAGCGTCCTGTTCGGTTGATTAAGGTATCGAGTAGCTCCGTATTTTGTATTATAACTGGCGTGTGTGGCCGAGTTCGGATTTCGGATGTTTCGGGATTGATTTGGAAGGATGATTCTTATTTTAGAAGCTTAAGTGAAAAGAGTTGACCGGAGTTTGACTTTTGCGAAGACGACTCCAGAATGACGTTTTGATGATTCCAATAGTTTCGTATGGTAATTTTGGACTTAGGTGTATGTCCGGATTTGGATTTGGAGATTCGTAGGTTGATTTGATGTATTTTGGCAAAAAATGGAAAGTTGGAAGGTTAAGAGGTTTGATCGAGAGTTGACTTTAGTGGTTTCGGACTTGGATTGCGATTTAGAGAGTTGGATTTGCTCCAGTATGTCATTTGGTACTTGCATGAAAAATTTGACGTCATTCCGGGTTGATTTGATATGATTCAGTGGGAGTTGTAGAAGTTGAAAGTTCATAAGTTCATTAAGTTCGATTTGAGGTGTGATTCATAGTTTTGATATTGTTTGAGGTGATTTGGCCTCGAACAGGTTCGCGTTATATTATGGCACTTGTTGGTACGTTTCGATGGGGTCCCGAGGGCCCTAGATGTGTTTCAGACGAGTTTCAGATCAATTGGATAATATTGGGTGAGGCTGGTTTGGGCAGAGTTCTGGTGTGGTGGCACCTGCGGACCATTGGGCACAGGTGCAATGGTCGTAGGCGCGGAGATGAAGGCACAAAAGCGAGATAGATGGGAGTTGAGGTTCATCTATCTCGCTTCTGTGCATCTGCGGTGTCATTCTCACATATGCGGTTTCGCATGAGCTGGTTGGTACGCGCAGGTACGGGCATGAGTTGGGTTGCAAGTCTTCGCAGGTGCGGAGCATTTGTCGCAGAAGCGACTTCCTAGGTGCGCTTTTTGGTTCACAGAAGCGACTCTGCAGGTGCAATGGATCTCTCGCAGGTGCGATTCCTGAGCTGATAAGTGAAGGACGTAGATGCGGTGAATTGCTCGCAAAAGCGAGAGCGCAGGTGCGTGTGCTTGTGCGCAAATACGAAAGTGCTGGGAAAAATGTTAAAATTCGAGGGTTTGGTCATTTATATCATATCTTGAGTTGTAGACCTCAGACTTGAGTGATTTTTGCTGGGTTCTTTACATGTTTGATTGAGGTAAGTGTTTTCTTTACCGGATTTCATTTTATTTTGTGATTCCATCTTTATTTCTATTATTAAATTAGTGAATTGATTGAAAGAAAATGAGAATCTTTGTAAATATTTCAACAATGTAAAGTGAATATTTGAAGGACAATTTGATATTTGAATTTGATAATTTTGGTATGGTTGGACTTGTTGTCACGACCCGATTTCCCACCGTCGGGACCGTGATGGCCCCTAATGCTATAATTGCTAGCCAAGCCAACACTAGAGGGTTACGAAATTAAACCAACTAAAATATATACGAAGTTTTACTACCATTCAATATATAATACCAAAATAACAAATGAAATAGTATACTATACTGCGAAAATAATACTAATCTCTAGCTACCCAGGGTTTGGAGTCACAATTCATGAACTATAAGAATTTACTACAAGTATTTGGCTGAAAGAAAATATATAACTGTTTTGAACTAAGTAAAACAAAAACTGAATAATCAGGAAGAGACTCCAGGAATCTGTGGACGTCGGTAGATCTACCTCGTGTCTCGGTGTGAATAGTCTGCTACAACTCAAACTCAGCTTGGACCTAAACCTGGATCTGCACAGAAAGTGCTGAGTGCAGTATCAGTACAACCGACCCCATGTACTGGTAAGTGTCGAGCCTAACCTCGGCGAAGTAGTGATGAGGCTAGGACAGGACACCACATAAAAACCTGGACCTATATAATCATGCTATTGGAAATAACCGCAAATAAAGAATTAAAACATCAATTAACGGGAAGGGGACATACAGTGGGAAATTTCAACATAAGTGGAAAAAACGAGAAGGCAGAAATAAACAGTGTGTCACGACACGATTTTGGAGTCGTGATGGCGCCTGTCGTGGATTCAAGCAAGCCGCCCCTTTTATCTAAGCTAAAATTCAGTTTCCAGCAAAAACATACAATTTTAAACGAAATTATTGATAATACTAAGAGTCTGATGTTTAAAAACAATATTTGAAACAAAAATTTAAAATTTTCAACCCTGAATCCGGTGTCACTCAGTCATAAGCTGCTATATCATAAAATAAAGAATGAAAAAATAGACAACATAGTCTCAAAATAAGTGCAACAGGTGGAATAAAGAAGAGAAGACGAGGTCGCGATCTCCACCTGCTACCTCGACAACTTCAATGAAAACTCTGACAGCTATTCAATATCCACTACCGGGTCCCGGTGTACCTGGATCTGTACACAAGGTGCAGGGGATAACGTGAGTACACCAACTCAGAAGTAACGAACCCAAACTATGGGCTGAGAGGTAGTGACGGAAAAAACCTCAGAATTTACAATAAACAATATACAGAAATTAGACATGATAACAGTTTATCAAAATGAGTAAATATGCCCAGTATGCCAGTATACTCTATATGCCATCATAAAAATATATGTATGAAACCAGCGTGGATATGAACATAGTGCTCACAACCCTCACACAACATTCCACTCAGTACCGTATATGGCTCTCAGGCCCAGGGAAAAGTCCATCCCGGAATGTACATAATCATTGGTGACCGTAGTCACTTCGTACTGAGGAAAAAGGCCAATCCAGCCACGGAGAAAGTCCATCTCCGGAATACAACACTCGGACAAGATCCATGCCCAGGGACGATCCATCCCTCACATAACATCCACTTCGAACACGATCCATGCCCAGGGAAAAATCCATCCCTTAACATCAATGCGCTCACAAGGGGTGTAAATACTCCGGAGGGGCCCTAGTGGCCCAAGTGCTATATCAAGCCAACAAAGGCATGATTTAAGTATCGCTGCAGTGTGCATTCTGATCTCATAACTGTCTCAATAACAGGATCTCAACCTCACTCAGTCATTACTCTTCATTCTTACTCATATGGATTACAGATGCATCCATCAGCCTGAAACAATGATAAGTATGCATATAATTAACAATACTGAGACTGAGATATGAAGTGATATGCTATAACATGACTGAGTATATGAAATCAAATAATCACAAGATGAGACAATAATATACGACCACTCAGGTCTCAGCATTTTCGGCATGAAGCCTAGCATTTATACTTAACATGATTTCTAACAGGTTCACAATTACCACATTAACAGAAGCACAAATATCATCAGGGAATAATCATTAAGCGGTGCCATGGGATAAGCCACACAACAAATACTCGGTGTACGCTCGCATGCCCGTCACTTGCATGTGTGTCACCTTGGTTATAGTCATAAATCAATTAGCTCGAGGTTTCGAACCCTCAAAACCAAGTTTGGAAAGGTTACTTACCTCAAAACCGGCTAAAATACTATTTCGCAGTGCTCTTTCCTCTAAATTCGGCCTCCGAGTGCTCCAAATCTACCAAAAATCAGATGTATATCATTATAATATGCCAAGGAACGAACCCTAATAGAAATTTATCAAAAAAACTCAAAAATCCCGAAATTGGTCAAACCCGACCCCCGGTCCCACGTCTCAGAAATCAATGAAATTTACTCCACAAAAATTCTCATCCTCCCACGAGTCTATACATACCAAAAACACTGAAATTGGAGTCCAAATGACCCCTCAAATTCCCATTTTAAGGTCTCTAAACCAAAAGCCCTAATTACCTATTTTAGCACTATTTTTCCCCAAATTTTCACCAGTAATCCGACCTTTAATCACATATAAATGAGTTTTAAGTCGAAAATCCTTACCTCAATGAAGAACTATTGATTTCCCTGTTCAAAACCCTTCAAAAGCTTTAAACCCGAATAACAATGGTGAAAGAATGACCAAGATTCTCTAACGGTTCTTTTTATAGGTTCTGCCCAGCGATGACCGCACCTTGTCACGACCCCAAATCCTAAGCCGGACGTGATGGCGCCTATTATGGAACTAGGCTACCAACCATTTTAGATTATCAATATATCCCATAATTTCACCAAAATTTAGCAGATTTTTAAAATATCAAAAAGAGATAACAAATACACATTTCCCCAAAACCTGGAGTCAACTGTCATGAGCATCTAAGAATAAAAATACAATGTACAACAATGTCTTGCTACAACCAAAGTCTGAGGTACAAAAGACCAAAAGAATTATAATCTGAGGGAAGGAAAGGAGGTGAGCTGGGGACGCTGAGCAGCTACCTCAATCCTCGGACAACTCCAAGCTCGTCCGAAAATCAACTAGCGAGATGGTCTGGTACCTGGATCTGCACACAGAGGTGCGGCGAGTAACGTGAGTATGCCAACTCAATAAGTAATCAATGTAACTAAAAACTTGAGTGTGGTGACAAGCATTTAAATCATGTAAATCCATATAATGAATAACAATGGAAATGAATAAATCAAGTCAGAAATCTACAATTCCGAATATTTCATAAAAACTCCGGTTTCCATTTAAAAATCTCGTAGGAAAACTTTTATCCAACATTTATTATCAGAGGCTCAGTGTAAAGAAGAGTGGAAAACATCATTTTCATAAAATATAAGCCCCTCAAGCATATTATCACTCACAATAAAGCCTCTCGGTCACTCGTGACTCCACTATCAATATCTCATGCTCTCACTTAACACTCGTACTCAACAAGCACCATGAACAAACACAACTGCTGCGGCGGGCAGCCCGCTCCACTTCATTTATACATACATATATATTTATACTGCTGTGGCGTGCAGATCGATCCATACATATAACATATATTACTGCGGCGTGCAGCTCGATCCATATAATAGTCGACTGCGCTCACTAGGGGTGTACAGACTCCTGGAGAGGCTCCTTCAGCCCAAACGCTATATCTGTTGCGGCATGCAGACCAATCCAATATGTATATTGCTGCGACGTACAACCCGATCCATATATAACATATATTGCTGTGGTGTGCAGCCCGATCCGTATATATATAATCTATATTGCTGTGGCGTGCAGCCCGACCCACATATAATATATAACATATATATTCCTGCGGCGTGAAACCCGTCCCATAACTATGCTCACATACTCAGCACTCGGCCTGACACATATATACTGCTGCGGCGTGCAACCCGATCCACAGCTATCCTCACATACCTGGCTCTCGACGTGACTCAGTCACCCTCACAAGCCACTTGGGCAATTTATTTCTACTTACGGGACTCAGTCCAAAATACTTTTCAGAGTTTTTAAAGTAGTGTGATAACAGTGAAAATAACAACAAGTAGGAAACAATGACTGAGCTCACAATTTACTAACAGGATAGTGGTAGAAGTGTAAAAGTACCCCCTGAGGGTCTAAACAGGTCGGTACAAGGCCCAAAATATGGCTCACAACCCATAACAAGTATAAACTTCTAAAAGACAGAATGTTGTAAGGTTTCAAACCGAATACGCGGTTTAATTGTCGTTACGGGACATACCAAGTCACAATCCCTATCGGTGCATGCCCCCACGCTCGTCACCTAGCATGTGCGTCACCTTATTTACCACAACAATATAAAATACCGGGGTGTCATACCTTCAGGTTTAGAGTTACAATCATAACTTACCTCAAAACAGCCCAAAAGCTACTCCGCGATGCGCTTGCCCCTCGAATTGGCTCCCAATGCCCCGAATCTAACCAAAATTAGATTAACATCATCAATACACGCTAACGGAACAAAACCCAATCGAAAGATATAAATTTTTAACACAATTCTCGAAATTCGGCCAAAACTGAGCCTCGGGCCCACGTCTCGAAATTCAATAAAATTTACATCACTAGAATCCTCATCCTCCCACGATTCTATACATACCAAAAACTCCACAATCGGACCATAATTGCCCACTCAAATCACCAAAAGAATTCCCAATCTTCCTCCCCATTTTTCCCAACTTTCCACTTTAATTCTTCAAACTACAAGCCTATCCGAATCAAACTAGCATAGAAACGAGTTATATAGTCCGGGAACTTACCTCCACTGAAGATCCTCGAATACCTTCTTCAATTTTCTCTCAAATAAGCTCCACCCACATGCAACAATGGAAGAATAACCAAAATTTCGCGGAGGCATTCTTTTATACTGTTCTGCCCAGTAAATCCGTACCTGCAGACCTTTCCTCGCACCTGCGGACCTAGGTGCGCACCTGCGAAAACCCACTAACAATCCCTTTCTCGCACCTGTGGTCCCTTTTCGCACATGCGGCTTCGCCGGTGCGGCCTATTCTTCGCACCTGCGAACTCCTCCTGTCTAGCCTCCTTTCGCACCTGCACAAGGACCTTCGCACCTGCGGCGTCGCACTTGCGGCTGCCCATCCGCATGTGCGGCCAAACCAGCAGCTTAACACCAGCAGCTATTTGCTGCAAATTTCCCAAGTTCAAACCTCCGCCAACCATCCGAAATCAATCCCGAGCCCCTCGGGGCTCCAACCAAACATACCAACACCCTCGAAACACCACAAAAAACACGAAAACACCAAAATTACATCAAATTCTATCCTATGAACTTTGAAACTTCTAAATTTCGCCAATGATGCAGAACCCAACCAAAACACATCAGATTGAACTGAAAATTTTCACACATATCCAAAATGACATTACGAACCTGTTCCAACTTCCGAAATTCCATTCCGACCCCGAGAGCCTATTTTCCACTGCCGACCGGAAATCGCCAAAAACTAACTTTCGCCAATTCAAGCCTAATTCTACACCGAACATCGAAACTTCATTCCGAACACACTCCTACGTTCCAAATCACCTAGCGAAGCTATCCGAGCCATAAAATACGCATTCCGAGGTTACCAATAAGTCAACTGTCAGTTTGACTTTTCAACTATTAGGCTACTTTAAGAGGCTAAGTGCCTCTTTCTCACCACGACCACTCCGAACCCAAATCATCCCACCCAACACAACATATTCATGCTAAGCAATATATGATAAAGCAGAAATGGGAGAAACGGGGCTAATCTCACGAAATGACCGGCCGGGTCGTTACATCCTCTCCCTCTTAAATAAACGTTCGCCCTCGAACGGGTCTAGAAACATATGTGGAGTCTCGAATAAGTGAGGATATCTGTCCCGCATCTCCCGCTCGGCCTCCTAGGTGGCATCCTCCACCGGCTGTCCTCTCCACTGAACCTTCACGGAAGCCATATCCTTAGACCTCAACTTTCTGACCTGACGACCCAAAAGAGCCACTAGCTCTACCTCATATGACATATCACCCTCGAGCTGAACCGTGTTGAAGTCCAAAACATGAGACGGGTCACCAACATAGTTCCGGAGCATAGAAACATGGAAAACCGAATAAATACTCGATAAACTAGGAAGCACGAAAAGCTATAAGCCACCTCCCCAACCCTCTGAAGCACCTCAAATGGCCCAATGAACCGGGGACTCGGCTTTCCCCTCTTCCTGAATCTCATAACACCCTTCAGGGGTGACACCTTCAGCAACACCTTATCCCCAACCATGAAAGACATATCTCAAACCTTCCAGTCTGCATAACTCTTCAGCCTAGACTGCGCCGCGCGAAGCCGTTCCTAAATCAACTTTGCCTTACCCAACGTATCCTGAACCAAGTCTGTGCCCAATAGCCCAGCCTCGCCTGACTCAAACTAACCAACCAGAGATCTGCACCTCCGACCATATAAAGCCTCATACGGAGCCATCTGGATACTCGACTGATAATTATTATTACATGCAAACTCTGCGAGTGGAAGAAACTGGTCCCATGAACCCCTAAAATCAATGACACATGCACGCAAAATATCCTCAAAAATCTGAATAGTACGCTCCGACTGCCCGTCGGTCTGAGAATGAAACGCAGTGCTCAACTCGACATGCGTACCCAACTCTCTCTGTACGGCTCTCCAAAACTGAGATGTGAACTGATTACCTCTGTCAGAAATGATAGAAACTGGAACCCTATGCAATCGGACAATCTCCCTGATATAAATCTCAGCTAACCGCGCCGAAGAATAAGTAGTACCAACAGGAATGAAGTGCGCGGACTTGGTCAGCCGATCCACAATAACCCATATAGCATCAAACCTCCTCGAAGTTCGTGGGAGCCCAACTACGAAGTCCATGGTGATCCGCTCCCACTTCCACTCCGGAATATCAAATCTCTGAAGAAGTCCCCCTGGCCTCTGGTGCTCATGCTTGACATGCTGACAGTTGAGACACCGATCCACAAACTCAACAACATCTCTCTTCATCCGCCTCCACCAATAATGTTGTCTCAGATCTTGATACATCTTCGCGGCACCCGGATGGATGGAATACCGTGAACCATGGGCTTCAGCTAGTATCAAATCTCGAAGCCCATCCACATTGGGCATGCAAATCCGTCCATGCATCCTCATGACCCCATCATCACCAATATCCACATCCCTGGCATCATCGCGACGGAACCTGTCCTGAAGAACAAGCAAGTGTGGATCATCATACTGGCGTGCTCTGATCTGATCATAAAGAAAAGACCTGGAGGCTACACAAGCCAATACCCGCGGAGGCTCTGATAGATCCAATCTCACCAACTAACATGCTAAAGCCCCAACATCAAGTGCTAATGGACGCTCTGCTACTGGAAGGTAGGCCAAACTCCCCAAACTCTCCACTCTACGACTCAGGGCATCAGCCACTACATTGGCCTTCCCTAGGTGATATAAAATAGTGAGGTCATAGTCGTTGAGAAGCTCCAACCACCTCCTCTGGCGCAAATTCAGATCCTTCTGCTTAATCAAATGCTGCAAACTATGGTGATCAGTGAAAATCTCACAATGCACTCCACACAAATAATGACGCCAAATCTTCAAGGCATGAACAATAGCTGCTAGCTCAAGATCGTGCACTGGATAATTCTTCTCGTGCACCTTCAACTATCTGGACGCGTAGGAAATCACCCTACCGTCCTGCATCATAACCGCTCCAAGGCCAACTCGAGGCATCACAGTAAACTCTAGAAGAACCTGAACCCGTAGGCAAAATCAATACCAGAGCTGTAGTCAAAGCTGACTTGAGCTTCTGAAAGCTCTCCTCACACTCCTCAGTCCACCTGAAGTGAGCACCCTTCTGGGTCAGTCTGGTCATAGGTGCTGCAATAGATGTAAATCCCTCGACGAAACGGCGATAGTACCCTGCCAAACCAAGGAAACTGCGAATCTCTGTAGCTGATGACGGTCTAGGCCAACTCTGCACCGCCTCTACCTTTTTTGGTTCAACCTGAATACCCTCACTGGACACCACATGCCCCAATAACGCTACTGAATCAAGCTAGAACTCACACTTCAAAATTTTTGCATACAATCTCTTCTCTGTCAAGGTCTGAAGCACAACTCTCAAATGCTGCTCATGATCCTCCTGAGATCGAGAATACACCAAGATATTGTCAATGAACACGATGATGAAAGAATCCAGATAAGGCTGGAATACACTGTGCATCAAGTGCATAAAGGCTGTTGGGGCATTGGTCAGCCCTAATGACATAACCAGAAACTCATAATGACCATATCTAGACCTGAAAGCAGTCTTCGAGATGTCTGGACCCCGAATCTTCAACTGATGATAGCCAGAACACAAGTCAATCTTGGAAAATACCTTGGGACCCTGCAACTGATCAAACAAGTCATCTATACGAGGAAAAGGATACCAATTCTTCAACGTAACCCTGTTCAGCTATCGATAATCAATACACATACGCATAGAGCCATCCTTCTTCTTTATAAACAACACCGGTGCACCCCAAGGTGACACACTAGGCCGAATGAACCCCTTATCTAGGAGTTCCTGAAGCTGCTCCTTTTATTCCTTTAGCTCTGCTGGTGCCATACGATAAGGTGGAATAGAAATAGGCTGAGTGCTTGGAACTAGGTCAATACCAAAATCAATGTCCCTGTTAGGTGGTATGCCTGGCAGGTCTATAGGAAACACGTCCGGAAAGTCACGAACCACAGGAACCAAATTAATAGCGGGAGTCTCACCACTAACATTCCTCACAAAAGCCAGATACGATAAACACCCCTTCTCAACCATACAATGAGCCTTCAAGTAGGAAATCACCCTGCTAGGAACATAATCAGAAGAACCTCTCCACTCAACCCTTGGACATCCGGGCATAGCTAAGGTCACGGTCTTAGCATGACAATCAAGAACGGCATGACACGGAGATAACCAGTCCATGCCCAATATCACATCAAAATCGACCATGCTGAGTAATAGTAGGTCCACTTGGGTCTTCAGACCCCCAATAGATATCACACACGACCGCTACACACGGTCCACAACAACAGTATCGCCCACCGATGTTGACACATGAATAGATGTAACTAAAGACTCACGGGACATATCCAGAAAATTGGAAAAATATGAAGAAACATAGGAATATGTAGAACTAGGGTCAAATAAAGCCAAAGCATCTCGACAACAGACTGAGACAATACCTGCGATCACTGCATCGGAGGCCATAGCATCTGTCCTGGCTGGAAAGGCATACATACGGGCCTGACCTCCACCTGCTCGACCTCCCCCTCTAGGGCGGCCTCTAGCTGACTGACTACCACCCCTGGCTGCCTAGGTGGGTGGTGAAGCAACTGGAGCTGAAGTCGAAGGCTAGCTCCTTAGCTGAGATGGACCTCCAAGAAGATGAGGACACTGCCTCCTCATATGACCGAACTCTCCCCACTCATAACAACTCCCTAAAGCTGAAGACTAGGACTGAAAAGAACCCCTAGCACCAGAATGGCCACTAGGAGAACCATGCATAGAAGAACCCTGAGCTGATGGTGCTCGAGCTACACTCTGGGCTGGAAGGGCGCCGAATGAAGAATGGAATGGCTGAAAACTGCGGGGACAATGCCCCGAGGATGAACCACTATAGGCTGGGCTCTGAATTATTGGCCCCTACCATGCTGAAACTGCCCCCTGGAAGGAGCACCACTAGAACCACCCGATCCACGAGGCCTCTTGGCCTCCCTCTCTACCCGCTCCTGGCGGCGAATTGACTCAATATGTCAAGCAATATCAATAACTTGCTCGAATGTAGCATCTGATACTCTCTCTCGGGTCATGAAAAGGCGGAGCTGATAAGTAAGGCCATCTATAAACGTCCTAATCCTCTCCCTATGAGTAGGAACCAACTCGGTGGCATGATGAGCCAACTTCAAAAACCGCATGTCATACTGCATCACTGATAGCTCTCTCTGACGCAGCTGCTCAAAAAGCTTGCGCTGCTCCTCCCTGTGAGACTAGGGTACATATTTCTCCAAGAAGATAGTGGAGAACTCCTGCCAGGTAAGGGGTGTTGAACCAACAGGTCTACACCTCTCAAACGACTCCCACCAAGTGAAAGCAGCACCAGAAAACTGAAAAGTAGCAAATGAGACCCCACTGGTCTCCAAAATCCCAGCAGTACGCAGCATCCTCTGGCACTAATCTATAAAACCCTGGGCATCCTCGCCCTTAGTACCACTAAATGTCAGACGCTGTAGTCTACTAAACCTCTCTAGCCTACGCTGCTCATCATCTGGCATAACTGGGACCATGAAGTCCTGAACTGGAGCAACCGGCTGGGCTAGAACCGCCCCTAGTGTCTGCTGGCCCTGAGTAGCCTGCTCAGGCGTCCGGGCAATTGGAGTCTCACTACCTCTCCCGACCTGAGAAGTAGCGGCAACTGCCTGAGAAAGGGTGGTACACACTGTCAAGATCTGAGCCAAGGTCTCTTGAAGACCTGGAAGAACAATAGGCATTGTCGGTGCTTGAGCCTATCCCGCTGGAGTATCTGTGGCGGGAACCTGATCCTGAACAGTAGGGGGATCAACTGATACTGCCCTGGCTGCCGCACGGGCTGGCCCCTTACCTCTAACACGGCCTCGACCACGGCCTCGACCCCTCGCTGGTCTAGCTGGTGGGTGATCGCCCCGATCGGTGGCGCGAGTCCTCACCATCTGTAACAGAATGAAACAACAGAAGTTTAGACTTCTTGAATCAATCAAATGGCACGACAGAATTCAAGAAAAAAATAAGATTGTTCCTAAGGGTTCTGTAGCCTCTCGAAGATAAGTACAGACGTCTCTGTACCGATCCACAAGACTCTACTAAACATTCTCATGACTGTTGAGTCCTCTGTGACCTAAGATCTGATACCAACTTGTCACGACCCCAAATCCTAAGCCGGCCGTGATGGCGCCTATCATGGAACTAGGCTAGCCAACCATTTCAAATTATCAATATATCCCATAATTTCACCAAAATTTAGCAGATTATAAAAATATCAGAAAGAGATAACAAATACACACTTCCCCAAAACCTAAAGTCAATTGTCATGAGCATCTAAGACTGAAAATACAATGTACAACAATGTCTTGCTACAACCAAAGTCTGAGGTACAAAAGACCAAAACAAATTATAATTTGGGGGAAGGAAAGGAGGTGAGATGGGGACGCTGAGCAGCTACCTCAATCCTCGGACAACTCAAAGCTCGTCCGAAAATCAACTAGCGAGATGGTCTGGTACCTGGATCTGCACAGAGAGGTGCAGGGAGTAACGTGAGTACGCCAACTCAGTAAGTAACCAATGTAACTAAAAACTTGAGTGTAGTGACGAGTATTTAAATTATTTAAATCCATATAATGAATAACAGTGGAAATGAATAAATCAAGTCAGAAATCTACAATTCCGAATATTTCATAAAAACTCCGGTTTCCATTTAAAAATCTCGTAGGAAAACGTTTACCCAACATTTATTATCAGAGGCTCAGTGTAAAGAAGAGTGGAAACAACATTTTTATAAAATATAAGCCCCTTAGACACAGTATCACTCACAATAAAGCCTCTCGGGCAAACCTTTCATTCACTCGTTACTCCACTATCAGTATCTCATGCTCTCACTTAACATTCGTACTCAACAAGTACCATGAACACACAAAACTGCTGCGGTGGGTAGCCCGCTCCACTTCATTTATACATACATATATATTTATACTCCTGCGGTGTGCAGCTCGATCATTATATAACATATATTGCTCCGGCGTGCAGCCCGATCCATATAATAGTCGACTGTGCTCACTGGGGTTGTACAGACTACTGGAGGGGCTCCTTCAGCCCAAGCGCTATATCTGTTGCGATGTGCAGCCCGATCCAATATGTATATTGCTGCGGCGTACAACCCGATCCATATATAAGATATATTGCTGCAGCGTGCAGACCGACCCATATATAATATATAACACATATATTGCTGCAGCGTGCAGCCCGTCCCATAACTATCCTCACATACTCGGCGCTCAGCCTGACACATATACTATTGCTGCGTGCACCCCGATCCATGGTTATACTCACATACTCGGCTCTCGTCCTGACTCAGTCACCCTCACAAGCCATTTGGGAAATTTATCTCTACTTACGGGACTCAGCCCAAAATACGTTTCAGAGTTTTCAAAGCAGTGTGATAACAGTGAAAGTAACAACAAGTAGGAAACAATGACTGAGCTCACAATTTACTAACAGGATAGTGGTAGAATAGTGTAAAAGTACCCCCTGAGGGTCTAAACATGTCGGCACAAGGCCCCAAACATGGCTCATAGCCCATAACAAGTATAAACTTCTAAAAGACAGAATGTCGTAAGGTTTTAATCCGAATACGCGGTTTAATTATCGCTACGGGATAGACCAAGTCACAATCCCTATCGGTGCACGCCCCCACGCTCGTCACCTAGCATCTACGTCACCTTATTTACCACAACAATATCAAATACCAGGTTTTCATGCCCTCAGGTTTAGAGTTACAATCGTTACATACCTCAAAATAGCGCAAAAGCTACTCCGCGATGCGCTTGCCCCTCGAATTGGCTCCCAAATGCTCCGAGTATAACTAAAATCATATTAACATCATCAATACACGCTAACGGAACAAAACCCAATCGAAAGATGAACCCGAGTCAACCAATCTAATACCACACAAAAGAGATGAACCACACAAGCAATGAAGCAGAAATGGGGGAAACGGGCTAAACTCTCGGAACGACCGGTCGGGTCGTTACATTCTCCCCTCTTAAACAAATGTTCATCCTCGAACGTGCCAAGAGTTGTTCCAAAATCCATCAAATCGCTGAATAATCTTACCATGCACATACCCGGGGGTGACCCCACGTCACCCTGCCCCACATCGATCTAATAATGCAACACATTCGAATGCCACTATATCCAACCTAATCCCTTACATATTAGAACCCAAATTCCACGTCAGAACTCATCTACAAGATTAGAATCACGCCTCCACACACCGTATATACCTGAACCAAATCAAAACAATCTGAAAGAACACAACTCACACGTCCAAACTCTATGATACCCATCTACTTTACCTTAATCAACTCCTCTAGAAGACCACAACAGAACCGCACCATGTGTGCCTAAAACTAACGAATCGCCGCTCCCCGAAGCATGGACGGGTAACCCCTAGATCATCCCGGAACATAGAAAAATCCAGTAGCCATTAACTGATACCCTCACAATAGCTCAACGGAGTCAAACAATCTGATTCGATGCAAAACACCTACATCAAGTTGTACCTAAAAGTATCATCATCTATCTGATCAGACTACGTCGAAACTAACCATACTCAGAAATGACACATCCTCCCGGGTCTCCAGACCCCTAATAGGTACCACACACAACCGATACATGCGGTCTGTAACAACAACATCACCCACAAGGGAGAGCACATGAACAAATATAACAAAAGATTCACAAGGCGTATCCAGAGAATGGGCTAAAATGTGATGAACATGTGAATACGAAAAGCCAAAATAAAATAAAAACTCAAGTTTCTCGTGACAGAATGAGACAATACCTGGGATCACAGCATCAAAATCCATCTCATCCGGTCTGGCTGAAAATGCATAAAATCAGGCATGATCACCACCGAGTCGACCTCCCCCTCTAGGGAGACCCCTACTTGCCTGACCCCCACCTCTAGCTACCTGGGCGGGCGGTGCAGCTACTGAGTCTGAAACCACGGGGTGACTCCTTTACTGATAAGTGCCTCTCGCAAACAGGGACTAACTTGATATGGCCCACATCTCCACACTCAAAACAACCTCTCTCAGAGAATGGCACTAGGGACTAAAGGGAACCCCTAGCACCAGGATAACCACTGGAAGAACCAGTCATAGATGAACTCTGAATAGATGGTGTCCAAGATGAATTCTGAGCCGGCAGAGCACTGAAAGATGGGTGCACCTGATGTGAACTGTGAGGATCATGACCAACTGATCCACCACGATAACCTGAGCGACCTGACTGAGCCTGCCTGAAAGGATGGCCTCTGCCAGGCTGAGGCTGCCCCCCTGAAGGAACCCCACCAAAATTCCCTGATCCTCGATACCTCTTGGCCTCCCTCTCGATCCGCTCCTGGCGGCGAACTGACTCAATCTCTCTGGTAATGTCAACCACCTCCTCAAAAGAAGAGCCAGATACCCTCTCCCTGGTCAGAAAAATCTGAAGTTGATAAGTGAGGCCATCAATGAACTTCCTGATCCTCTCCCTATCTGTGGGAACTAGCCAAATAGCATGACGGGCCAACTCGGAGAACCTCATCTCATACGGCGTCATGGTCATGTCCTCCTGGCGCAACTGCTCGAACACCTTACACAGCTCTTACCTGCGGGACTGCTGTATATACTTCTCCAGGAACAGAATGGAGAACTGACACCAGGTAAGGTACGTTGCATCAGCAGGTCTACGCCTCTCATAGGCCTCCTACCAAGTGAGTGCAGCTCCTGCGAATTGGAAGGTAGTAAATGGGACCCCACTAGCTTCCAGTATCCCTATTGTGCGAAGAATCCTCTGACACTTGTCCAAGAAGCTCTGGGTGTCCTCGCCCTCAGGACCACTAAAAATCGGAGGCTGGAGTCTATTAAACCTCTCTAACCTGCGTTGCTCTGCATCTGCCAAAGCTGGGACCATAAAATCTTGAGGTGGGGCAACCGACTGGACTGGAACTGTCCCCGATGTGTGAAGCCCCTGAGTAACCTGCTCAGGTGTACGAGCAACTGGAGTGCCTCCCTCGAGTAGTAGACATGGAGACTACCTGTGCAAGACTGGTGCACATGGTCAGAATCTGAGCAAAGGTCTCCTGAAGACCCGGAATCACAATAGGCACTGCTGGTGCCTGAGCCTGTCCCGCTGGGATCTCAATTGCGGGGACATGATCCTGAGTAGTGGGAGGGTCCACAGATACTGCCTCGGCTGCTGAGCGGGCTGAACCCCTCCTTCCGCCATGGCCTCGACCTCCAGCTGGTCCTGCTGGTGTCTGATCACCACGATCGATAGCACGAGTCCTCACCATCTATGAGAGAATGAAAACAACAGAAGTTTAGTTCCAGAATTGAACAAAGTCACACGACAGAATTCAATAATGTGTTATTTTTCCTAAGGGTTTTGTAGCCTCTCGAAGATAAGTACAGACGTCTCTATACCGATCAGCAAGACTCTACTAAACCCGCTCATGACTGGTGAGACCTATTTAACCTAGAGCTTTGATACCAACTTGTCATGACCCGATTTCGGAGTTGTGATGGGGCCTCCCGTGAAACCAGGCAAGCCGCCCCTTTTATCTAAGCTAAAATTCAGTTTCCAGCAAACGAAAATACAATTTTAAACGAAATTATTGATAATACTAAGAGGCTGAAGTTTAAAAATAATATTTGAAACAAAAATTTTAAATTTCCAACCCCGGATCCTGTGTCACTCAATCATGAGCTGCTATATCATAAAATAATGAATGAAGAAAAAGACAACATAGTCTTAAAATAAGTGCAACAGGTGCAATAAGGAGGAGAAGATGAGGTCACGATCGCCAACTGCTACCTCGACAACTCCAATGAAAACTCTGACAACTGCTCAATATCCACTACCGGGTCCCGGTGTACCTGGATCTGCACACAAGGTGCAGGGGGTAACGTGAGTACACCAACTCAGAAGTAACGAACCCAAACTATAGGCTGAGAGATAGTGACGGACAAAACCTTAGAATTTAAAATAAACAGTATATAGAAATTAGACATGCTAACATTTTATCATAATGAGTAAATATGCCCAGTATGCGAGTATACTCTATATGCCATCATAAAAATATATGTAAGAAACCAGCGTGGATATGCACATAGTGCTCACAACCCTCACACAGTAGTCCACTCAGTACCGTTTATGGCTCTCAGGCCTAGGAAAAAGTCCATCCCGGAATGTACATAATCATTGGTGACCGTAGTCACTTCGTACTTAGGAAAAGGCAATCCAGCCCCACGGAGAAAGTCCATCTCCGGAATACAACACTCGGACAAGATCCATGCCCAGGGACGATCCATTTCTCACAGAACATCCACTTCGGACACGATCCATGCCCAGAGAAAAATACATCCCTCAACATCAATGAGCTCACTGGGGGTGTAAAGACTCCGGAGGGGCCCTAGTGGCCTAAGCGTTGTATCAGGCCAACGAAGGCATGATTTAAGTGTCACTGCGGTTTGCAGTCCGATCTCATAACTATCTCAATAACAGGCTCTAGGCCTCACGTAGTCATTACTCTTTAGTCTCCCTCACATGGATCACATATGCATCCATCACAATGATAAGTATGCATATAATTAACAATACTGAGACTGAGATATGAAGTGATACGCTATAACATGATTGAGTATATAAAATCATATAATGACAAGATGAGACAGTAATATACGACCACTCGGGTCTAAGTAATTTCGGTGTGAAGCCTAGCATTTATGCTTAACATGATTTCTAACAGGTTCACAATTACTACATTAACAGAAGCACATATATCATCTGGGAATAATCACTAAGCGGTGCCATGGGATAAGACAGGCCATAAATACTCGGTGTACGCCCGCACGTCCGTCACTTATCATGCATGTCACCTCAGTTATAGTCATAAATCATTTAGCTCGGGGTTTCAAACCCTCGGAACCAAGTTTGGAAACGTTACTTACCTCAGAACCGGCTAAAATACTATTCTGCAGTGCTCTTTTCTCTAAGTTCGGCCTCCGAGTGCTCCAAATCTAACAAAAATTAGATGTATATCATTATAGTATGCCAAAGAACGAACCCTAATCGAAATTTATCAAAAGTACTCAAAAATCCCGAAATTGGTCAATCCCGACCCTCGGGCCCACATCTTGGAACTCGATAAAATTTACACCACAAAAATTCTCATCCTCCCACGAGTTTATACATACCAAGAACACTGAAATCGGAGTCCAAATGACCCCTTAAATTCCCATTTTAAGGTCTCTGAACCACAAGCCCTAATTACTTATTTTAGCATTGTTTTCCCCAAATTTTCACCACTAATCCGACCTTTAATCACATATAAACGAGTTTTAAGTTCAAAATCCTTACCTCAATGAAGAACTATCGATTTCCCTCTTCAAAACCCTTCAAAAGCTTCAAACCCAAATAAGAATGGTAAAAGAATGACCAAAATTCGCTAAGGGTTCTTTTTATAGGTTCTGCCCAGCGATGACCGCACCTGCGGTCCTTTTCTCGCACCTGCTGACAAGCACCAGCGGTCCCAAGTGCGCACCTGCGAGAATTCACTTCAAGGCCATTTGTTCACAACCCGAAATCCCACCTTCAGGCCGTGATGGCGTCTAACGTTGAACCCGCTAGACAAGCCAACGTTACTGGATATTCTGGTTTATTCTTTTGTTATTTAGAATTTTAAAAAAATAAAATACAAGAACAATAGAAATAAGAATGCAGAAGATAAGAAATTCAACAACTTAAATAATACATCTCACGAAACTTCCTTAAACATACCCCCAGAACTGGTGTCCCAATTTCACGGACAGTCTAAGATTTACTAAAAACATGTGTCTAAAATAAACAAGTGTAGTTGTCTAGAAATACAAGATAAGACAGAAGGAAAGAAATAGATGGTGACGCCAAGGCCTGCGGACGCCTGCAGGACTACCTCATTGTCGCCTGTGGACTGTAGGATACTCCCTCGATCACTGTCCACCAGGTCCGGTATCATAATCTGCACAACATAAAGAAGTGCAGGTGTAGCATCAGTAGAACCGACCCCATGTACTGAGTAAGTGCCGAGCCTAGCCTCGGCGAAGTAGTGACGAGGCTAGGACACGACAAAAAATAAACACATGTGCAATTCAATAATATATAATAGAAATAACGGCAGGAAGTAAATAGTTAAGTACAAATACGGGTAAAAACATGCTAGGATACAAAAGGGGAAAACACTTATTGAGTAACAGAACATGACAAACGTCTAGTATCAAAATAACGACAGAGAACAAACAAGTGCACGGCATCACCTTTCGTGCTTTACTCTCATTCTCACCAAAACAAGTGCACGACATCACCCTTTGTGCTTTTACCTCAATATATCATGGCACGACATTATCCTTCGTGCATTATATCTCATATCATGGCACGGAATCACCCTTTGTGCTTTTAATTCACAATATCGGCACGACATTAACCTTCGTGCTTTTAAATATAAATCATGGCACGGCATCACCCTTCATGCTTTACACACTCATCCTCACAATGCAATAAGTAAATACACGGCATCATCCTTCGTGCTTTACACTCTTCCTCACCCAAACAATAACCAAAAAATAATTTGGCAAGAAAGAACCACAATACAGACCATAATTTTACAACATCCTTGCAAGGGAACAATAACAGAATTATGACCGTCCCGGCAAGGGACACAACTATAACCGATCTCACTGAACGTACAACATAACCAAATAATCCTCAACTGAACAACTAATCAACAGTGTTCAGTACCAAGTATTTCAAAAATTGAATAATCTCCCAATTGCAATCTACTTCATAACATAGTGGATATCGAAAAAAAAACACATATACTATAAGTTATGACTCACGGGAATGCTTGACAACAACGTATAGGTACTCGTCACCTCACCTATACATTGAGCATGATAATAACATGTAGCACATACGACTCAACACATATTCCCTCAAATTAAGATTAGGCCAAACACTTACCTCGGCTCCAAGAATGCAAACCAAGCCTCTAGCACCGCTTCTCCTCTCGAATCCGACTCCGAAACAATTGTATCTAGACATAATCGACTCAATATCATCAATAATTACTCAACAATTCAATTTCAATGCCTAAATATAAATTTCCCAACATTCTTCCAAAAATTCCAAAATTCGACCCCGGGCCCGCTTGGTCCAAACACGAGGTTCGGACCAAAATCTGATCACCCATTCCCCCACGATCCCGAATATACAATTTGTTTTGAAATCCGACCCCAAAATGAGATCAAATTCCCAAAAGTCCTAACTTTACCCAAAAACCCAATTTTCTACCTTTAATTCCATGATTTTAGGCCTAGAATGTAATAAATGTTGATGAAAATGGAAGAAAATGAAGTAAGATCACTTACCTATGAAGCTATGGTGAGGTTTCCCTTCAAAGATTGCCCAAGGAGGTGTGGATAAGAAGAAGTTGTGAAAAAATGGGTTTATCCAGTAATGGGTTCTGTTTTTGGTTTTAAAAATAGCTGGGCAATTTAAAGCAGTGTGATCGTAGCAGGAGGACTGTGTTCGCACAGGTCAACCTAGACTACCCCCCGCGATCGCATACACACTAGCGCGTTCGCACAGTGTGTTTTGCTGCCCATCCCCCACCCCTACTAACCCTATGCGTTCACACCTGGTTGGGTTCATTCGCACAGCACTACCCAACCCCCTCCCAAGATTACCCTATGCGTTCGCATGGGGTCTTGTGCGTTCGCACAAAACAAATTTTACCCTGACCCCCGTGACCTATATAACCGTGTGCGTTCGCACCCCTTTGAGTGTGTTCGCATAGGGTAAATCTCTGGACACCAGATGACTGCAATTATACCATATTTTCTAAGGCTTTTTGCACTCCGACGCCTACCCGAAACTCACCCGAGCCCTCGGGGCTCAAAACCAAATACACACACGACCTCATAAACATCCTACTGACTTATTCAAGTAATCAAAACACCTAAATAACATCATAAACATCGAATTAAGCCTCAAAATCAATGAAATTCCTTTAGACTTCAAAAAACTTCGAATTTTTCCATTTTCGATCCGAATCACGTCAAACCAAGTCCATTTCTCACCAAATTTCACAAATAACACATATAAGACATCTTGAACTTGTTTCGGGCTCCGGAACCATAATATGGGCCTGGTTTCATAAGTTTCACATCAAATCTCATTTTCAAAAAAAAAACCTTTATATTTTTCAGAAAACAAGTTTCTTCAAAAATTCATTTCTCGAACTTAGCACCTCGGATTTCGATTTCGGGCATAGGCGCAAATCCCATATTTTCCTACGGACCCTCCGAGACTGTCAAATCATGGGTCCGAGTCCGTTTATCAAAAATGTTGACCAAAGTCAACTTTATTCAAATTTCAACACAAAAATATCATTTTTATCACTTTTTCACATAACGGCTTCCCGGCTATAAGCCGGGCTAGGCATGCAAATCGAGGTGAGATATAAGGAGGCTTTCATGGCCTCGGAACATAGATTTAGCTAAAATTACATGGGATGACCTTTTGGGTCATCACAATCTCCACCTCTAAAACAACCATTCGTCCTCGAACGGACATAGAAGTTACCTGAATCGGGGAAAAGATGGGGATATCGGCTCCGCATATCAAACTCGGACTCCCAGGTAGCTGCCTCAATAGGCTGACCTCTCCACTGAACATGAACCAAAGGATAACTCTTCGATCTCAACTGACGAACCTGCCGAGCTAATATGGCTACCGGCTCCTCCTCATAAGTCAAATACTTGTCCAACTGGACACCGCTGAAATCAAGTACATGAGAGGGATCATCAATATACCTCCGAAGCATAAATACATGAAACATCGGGTGTACGACTGATAGACTAGGTAGTAAAGCAAGTCTGTCGGCCAGCTCTCCCACCTTGTCCAAATTCTCAAATGGACCAATGAACCTAGGGCCCAACTTGCCCTTCTTTCCGAACCTGATCACGCCCTTCATGGGCGAAACCCGAAGAAATACCCGGTCTCCAATAATAAATACCAAATCACGAACTCTGCGATCCGCATAACTCTTCTGCCTGGACTGAGTTGTACGAAGTCTAACCTGAATAATCTTCACTTTATCCAATGCATCTTGGACTAACTCTGAACCCAACAATCTAGCCTCTCCCGGCTCGAACCACCTAACTGGTGACCGGTACCACCTACCATACAATGCCTCATACGGAGCCATCTGAATGCTCGACTGATAGTTGTTGTTGTAGGCAAACTCAGCTAAAGGCAAGAATTGGTCCCATGAACCTCCAAAATCAATGACACATGCTCGCAACATATCCTCCA
The DNA here is from genome assembly GCA_005239525.1 of Nicotiana knightiana. Lineage (NCBI taxonomy): Eukaryota > Viridiplantae > Streptophyta > Magnoliopsida > Solanales > Solanaceae > Nicotiana > Nicotiana knightiana. The sequence continues at coordinate 78,388 of ML390211.1, read as the reverse complement.
AAATCTGAATAGTATGCTCGGATTGTTCGTCCGTCTGAGGATGAAATGCTGTGCTCAAATCAACAGGTGTGCCCAACTCACGCTGAAATACTCTCCAGAAATGGGAGGTAAACTGAGTACCTCGGTTTGAAATAATAGACACAGGCACACCATGCAAGCGAACAATCTCCCTGATGTAGATTTTTGCCAACTTCTCTGAAGAATGCGAAACTGATATAGGAATGAAGTGTGCTGACTTGGTTAGCCTATCCACAATGACCCACACCGCATCAATATCCTCTGAGTCTGTGGGAGTCCAACTACGAAATCCATGGTGATATGCTCCCACTTCCACTCGGGAAGCTCAATCTGCTGCATCATACCACCGGGTCTCTGGTGCTCATACTTAACCTGCTGACAGTTCAAGCACCGAGCTACATATGCTACAATATCCTTATTCATCCTCCGCCATAAATAATGCCGCAAAAAGTCCTGGTACATCTTTGCGGCACCCGGATGAATGGAATACCGGGAACTATGGGCCTCCTGCAAGATCAACTCACGTATACAATCAACATCAGGCACACAAATACGACCCTGCATCCTCAAAACTCCCTCATCATCAACTATGACATGCTTGGAACCTCTGTGCCGGACCGTATCTCTAAGAACACATAAATGGCGATCATCATACTGCCTGGCCCGGATATGATCATACAATGAAGAACAGGCCACAGTATGGGCCAAAACACTGCCAGGCTCAGAAACCTCCAATCTCATGAACCGGTTCGCCAAAGCCTGAACATCTCAAGCAAGCGGTCGCTCTCCGACTAATAAATAAGCAAGACTACCCATACTGGCTGACTTCCGGCTCAAGGCATCGGCCACCACATTGGCCTTCCTCGGATGATATAAAATGGTAATGTCATAATCCTTCAACAGCTCTAACCATCTCCTCTGCCTCATGTTCAACTTTTTTTTCTTGAACAAATACTGCAAACTCTTATGATCCGTGAACACCTCACATGGCACCCCATACAGATAATGCCTCCAAATCTTCAACTCATGAACAATAGCTGCTAACTCTAAATCATGGACTGGATAGTTCTTCTCATGAACCTTCAACTGACAAGAAGCATAGGCTATAACCTTGCCATCCTGCATCAACACTGCACGTCCCACCCGTGAAGCATTATAATACACGATATATAGCCTCGAACTTATGGGCGAAACTAACACCGGTGTCTTGAGCTTCTGAACTCTCGCCTCACACTCATCCGACCACCTGAACTGGGAACCCTTCTGAGTCAATCTGTTCATCGGGGCTACAATGGATGAAAAGTCCTCCACAAACCGGCGATAATAACCTTGTAAGCCCAAGAAACTCCAAATCTCTGTAGCTGAAGTGGGCCTAGGCCAATCTCTGACTACTGAAATCTTCTTTGGATCCACCTGAATACCCTCTGATGATACCACATGGCCTAGAAATGCAACTGAACCCAACCAGAACTCACACTTGGAAAATTTGGCATATAAGTGACTATCATTCAGAGTCTGGAGGACGAATCGAAAGTGCTTCTCATGCTCCTCACGGCTACAGGAGTAAATCAAAATATCATCAATGAAAACAATCACAAATGAGTCCAAATAGGGCCTGCACACCCGGTTCATCAACTCCATAAAAGCAGCGGGGGCATTTCTCAACCCAAATGACATTACCAAGAACTCATAATGCCCATACCGAGTACGCGAGGCTATCTTAGGGACATCAGACGCCCTAATCCTCAGCTGATGGTAACCAGATCTCTAGTCAATCTTGGAAAACACTGAAGCACCCTGAAGCTGGTCAAATAAATCATCAATCCTCGGCAAAGGATACTTATTATTAATAGTAACCTTGTTCAACTCAACTGTCGGTAGTCAATACACATCCTCATCGAGCCATCTTTCTTCTTGACAAACAACATTGGGGAACCCCACGGAGAAACACTAGGCATACTAAAGCCTTTATCCAAAAAATCCTGCAACTGATCCTTCAACTCTAGCGGGGCCATACGATACGGTGGAGTAGAAATGGGCTGAGTGTTCGGAGCCAACTCAATGCAAAAATCAAAATCCCTGTCGGGTGGCATACCCGGCAAGTTAGCAGGGAATACCTCTGGAAACTCACGAACCACGGGCACATACTCCATAGAAGGAACCTCAGCACTAGAATCGTGAACATAGTCCAAATAGGCCATGCAACCCTTCTCGACCATACGTCGAGCCTTCATATATGAAATAACTCTACCGGAAGAATTACTAGGAGTCCATCTCCACTCCAAACGAGGTACTCCTGGAAAAGCCAAGGTCACTGTCTTGACATGACAGTCCAGAATAGCATGGTAGGGAGATAACCAATTCATCCCCCAAAGTAACATCGAAGTCAACCATATCAAGAAGCAAAAGATCTACATGAGTCTCCAGACAACCAATAACCACTAACCATGAACGGTAGACTCGATCTACCACAATAGCATCACCCACCGGGGTAGACACATATACAGAAGTATCAGGGAATCACGGGGCATGCTCAGATAAGGGGGAAAATATGAAGACACATAGGAGAATGTAGAACCCGGATCAAATAAAATCGAAGCATCTCTTCTACAAACTGAAACCATAACTGTAATAACTGCATCATAGGCCTGAGCCTCAGGCCTGGAAGGAATAGCATAGCACCGAGGCGGAGCCCCTCCAACCTAAACATCTCTGGGTCGACCTACTGTGGGCTGACCTCTACCTCTTGTGGCCTGTCCTCCACCTTTATGAGTCTGACCTCCACCTATGGCACCTCGACCTCCACCCCTAGCTGGATGAGTGGGTGGGGGTGCACCTGGTGCGAAAATCATAGCACGGGAACTCGGATGCTGAGAAATACTAGAAGCTCAGGGGAAATACCTAGAAATGTTCCTTGGATCACCACAAGAGTAACAAGCCCTCTAGTGTTGAGACTGCTAGCCCTGAAACTATCCTTGTCGACCAGAATAACCGCCCTGGAAGCTCTGAACTGGCGGCGCACTGATAGGTGCTGATGGTGCACTGCGGGATACCTGAAGTGCTGACAGGAATGGCCTTCTGCCAAAGGAATATCTGTTTCCATATGAGGCACCACTGAATCAACTGGAATGGCGAGGTCTCTTGCCAGACCCTTGACCACTGCCCTGTGATAAGACCATCTCAATACGCCTAGCCACATTGGCCGCCTCCTGGAATGAAATATCAATACCTGTCTCTCTGGCCATCTGGAGTCTAATAGGCTGAGCTAGACCCTCAATAAACCTCCTCACCCTCTCAAGATCAGTGGAGAGTATCATGATAGCTTGTCGGGCCAAAGTAATGAACCTGGTCTCATACTGTGTAACAGTCATAGATCCCTGCTGCAGGCGCTCAAACTGCCTCCGAAAACCCTCTCTCTAAGTAACAGGTAGAAACTTCTCCAAGCGCGAAGTCCCAGCTGGCCAAGTCATATAGAAATCCCTCCACCAAGTCTTGGTTGTACCAAAAAGACGGAATGTAGAAAAATCAAATCCATTGGACTTCACAATGCCCACGTTCCGAAGAACCTCATAGCAACTGTCCAAGAAATCATGGGGATCCTCTGATGGTGCACCAGTAAATCTAGTAGAAAATAGCTTGGTGAACCGGTCCAACCTCCACAAAGCATCGACAGACATGGCTGCCTCCTCAACTGTCTGTGCCACAAAACCCGACTGAGCTGCTCCAACTGCTTGAGGTGCTGGAGTCTGGAACTAAGGAGCTAGCTGCTCTATTGTGCGGGTAGCAGGAGTCTGGGTCCCTCCCCCAGCCTGAGAGACGGCTGGTGCAGTAGGAAGAAGACCGGTCTGAGCCACGCTCTCCATAAGGCCCACTAAACGGACTAGAGCGTCCTGAAGAACCGGGGTGGAAATGAACCCCTCTGGGACCTGAGCTGGTCCAACTGGAACTGCCTGAGCAGGAATCTCACTGGAAAAGTCTACCTGAGGGTCCTCTACTGGTGTTGTTGCTATGGGATGAGCCATGGCTTTGCCTCGACCTCTAGCACAGCCTCGGTCTCGGCCTCGTCCTCGGCCTCTCGTAGAAGCTGTAATAGGAGGATAGGGCTGCTGATTGGTAGATGAGGAAGCATGATTTCTCGCCATCTGCGAGATAATAGAATAGAAAATTAGTTAGCATGTAGAATTCAAACCGCACGACAGAGAAGAAAAAATGTGAAGTTATTCCTAACTTTGCAGCCTCTGGGGGATAAGTACAGACGTCTCCGTACCGATCCCTCAGACTCTACAAGTTTGTCCGTGAATTGTGAGACCTAGGCGATCTAGTGCTCTGATACGAACTTGTCACGACCCGAAATCCCACCTTCAGGCCATAATGGCGTCTAACTTCTGGTTTATTCTTTTGTTATTTAGCATTTAAAAAAATGAAATAAAAGAACAATAGAAATAAGAATGCGGAAGATAAGAAATTCAACAACTTAAATAATACATCTCACGAAACTTCCTTAAACATACCCCTAGAACTGGTGTCACAATTTCACGGACAGTCTAAGATTTACTAAAAACATGTGTCAAAATAAACAAGTGTAGCTGTATAGAAATACAAGATAAGACAGAAGGAAAGAAATAGATGGTAACGCCAAGGCCTGGGGACGCCTGCAGGACTACCTCAGTGTCGCCTGTGGACTGAAGGATACTCCCTCGATCACTGTCCACAGGGTCCGGTACCATAATCTGCACCACATAAAGAAGTGCAGGTGTAGCATCAGTACAACCTACCCCATGTACTGAGTAAGTGCCAAGCATAACCCCGGCGAAGTAGTGACGAGGCTAGGACACGACAAATAATAAACACCTATGCAATTCAATAATATATATTAGAAATAACGGCGGGAAGTAAACAACTAAGTAAAAATACGGGGAAAACCATGCTAGGGTACAAAAGGGAAAACACTTATTGAGTAACAGAACATGAAAACCGTCTAGTATCAAAATAACAACAGAGAACAAACAAGTGCACGACATCACCCTTTTTGCTTTACTCTTGTTTGTCACCAAAACAAGTGCAAGGCATCACCCTTCGTGCTTTACACTCATTCTCACCAAAACAAGTGCACGACATCACCCTTTGTGCTTTTACCTCACAATATCATGGCACGACATTATCCTTCGTGCATTATCTCTCATATCATGGAACGACATCACCCTTCGTACTTTTAAAATCACAGTATCGGCACGACATTAACCTTCATGATTTTAAATATAAATCATGGCACGGCATCACCCTTCGTGCTTTACACCCTCATCCTCCCAATGCAATAAGTAAATACAAGGCATCATCCTTCATGCTTTACACTCTTCCTCACCCAAAAAATAACCAGAACACAATTTGGCAAGGAAGAACCACAATACAGACCATAATTTTACAACATCCCGGCAAAGGAACAATAAAACAATTATCACCGTCCCGGCAAGGGAAACAGCTATAACCGATCTCACTGAACGTACAACATAACCAAATAATCCTCAACCGAACAACTAATCAATAGTGTTCACAACCAAGTATTTCCAACAATTGAATAATCTCCAAAATGCAATCTACTTCACAACATAGTGGATATCGAAGAAAAACACATATACTATAAGTTATGTCGGCATGCTTGACAACAAGGTATAGGTACTCTTCACCTCACCTATACATTGAACATGATAATAACACGCAGCATATATGACTAAACACCTATTCCCTCAAGTTAAGATTAGGCCAAACACTTACCTCGGCTCCAAGAATGCAAATCAAGCCTCTAGCACCGCTTTTCCTCTCGAATCCGACTCTAAAACAACCGTATCTAGACATAATCGACTCAATATCATCAATAATTACTCAAAAATTCAATTTCAATGCCTAAATATAGATTTCCTAACATTCTTCCAAAAATTCCTATATTCGACCCCGGCCCGCTTGGTCCAAACACGAGGTTCGGAACAAAATCCGATCACCCATTCCCCCACGAGCCCGAATATATAATTTGTTTTGAAATCCGACCCCAAAATGAGGTCAAACTCCCAAAAATTCAAAAAGCCCTAACTCTGCCCAAAAACCCAATTTTCTACCTTTAATTCCATGATTTTAGGTCTAGAATCTAATAAATGTTAATGAAAATGGAAGAAAATGAAGTTAAGATCATTTACCTATGAAGCTATGGTGAAATTTCCCTTCAAAGAACGCCCAAGGAGGTGTGGAGAAGAAGAAGTTGTGAAAAAATGGGTTTATCCCGTAATGGGTTCTGTTTTTGGTTTTAAAAATAGCTGGGCAGTTTAAAGCAGTGTGATCGCAGCAGGAGGACTGCGTTCACACAGGTCAACCTAGACTACCCCCCGCGATCGCATACACACTAGTGCATTCGCATAGTGTGTTTTGCTACCCAGCCCCTGCTAACCCTATGCGTTCGCACCTGGTTGGGTGCGTTAGCACAACACTACTCAACCCCCTCCCATGATTACCCTGTGCATTTGCATGGGGTCTCGTGCGTTCGTACAGAACAAATTTGACCCTGACCCCCCTGACCTCTATAATCCTATGCGTTCGGACCCGTTTGAGTATGTTCGCATAGGGTAAATCCCTGGACACCAGATGACAACAATATACCAGATTTACTAAGGCTTTATGCACTCCGACGCCTACCCGAAACTCACCCGAGCCCCCGGGGCTCAAAACCAAATACACACACGACCTCATAAACATCCTACAGACTTATTCAAGTAATCAAAACACCTAAATAACATCATAAACATCGAATAAAACCTCAAAATCAATGAAATTCCTTTAAACTTCAAAAACTTCTAATTTTTCCTTTTTCGATCCGGATCACGTCAAACCAAGTCCATTTCTCACCAAATTTCACAGATAACACATATAAGACATATTGAACCTGTTCCGGGCTCCGGAACCATAATACGGGCCTGGTTTCACAGGTTTCACATCTAAACTCTTTTTTTTTTAAAACCTTTATATTTTTCAGAAAACAATTTTCTTCAAAAATTCATTTCACGGACTTGGCACCTCGGAATTCGATTTCGGGCATACGCCCAAGTCCCATATTCTCCTACGGACCCTCCGAGACCGTCAAATCAGGGGTCCGAGTCCGTTTCCAAAAATGTTGACCAAAGTCAGCTTTATTCAAATTTCAACACAAAAATATCATTTTTATCAATTTTTCACATAACGTCTTCCCGGCTATACGGCCAGGATGCGCATGCAAATCGAGGTGAGATATAAGGAGGCCTTCATGGTCTCGGAACACAAATTTAGCTAAAATGACACAGGATGACCTTTTGGGTCATCACACCATTTCCGCACCTGCGACTCCGCAGGTGCGGTTTAAGTCTCGCACCTGCGACCTTTGCTGACCAGCCAACTTCCGCATCTGTGGAGCATTGTCCACTTCTGCGGGCTCGCACCTGCGGAAACACCAGAAAGTTTCACACCAGCAACTCCAAAATGCCAAAAATCATGCCTTTACCCATCCGAACTCAACCCGAGGCCCTCGGGATCCCAACATAAAATAAAAACAAGTCATAAATGATCACCCGGACTTAGTCGAACTTTCAGAACACCCCAAAATAATATCGAAACACCAAATCAATCCATGATTCTAGCCTAAATATATTCAAACTTCTGAAATTCACCAAGGATGCCGAAACTAACCAAACCTCGTCTGAGTGATATGAAAATTTGCACACACATCCAGAATGACGCTACAAACCTGCTCCAACTTCCGGAATTCCATTCCGACTCCGATTGCCTATTTTCCATTGCCGACCGAAAATCGCCAAAAACTAACTTTCGCCAATTCAAGCCTAATTCTACACCGAACCTCAAAACTATATTCCGAACACACTCCTAAGTCCCAAATCACCTAATGAAGCTATCTGACCCATAAAATCCGCACTCGGAGGTCATTTACCTATAAGTCAACTCCCGGTTGACTTTTCCAACTGTTGAGCTCATTTAAGAGACTAAGTGCCTTAATTCTCACCACGATCACTCTGAACCCGATTCAACCAACCCAACATCACAAAAAAGACATGAACCACACAAGAAATGAAGTAGAAATGGGAGAAACGGGCTAAACTCTCGGAACGATCGGTCGGGTCGTTACACAGCGATTAACAAACAACCAATTTAAGCAATTAAAATAGAAAGGAAACTTGCACGCCATCACCCTTCGTGCTTTTACTCTCAGCCTTACCAAATAATAATTAGAATGCACGACATCACCCTTCGTGCTTTTACTCTCACCTCACAATATAGATAAATTATGCACAGCATCACCCTTCGAGCTTTACGCTCTTCCTCACAATTTAAATAAATTATGCACGACATCACCGTTCGTGCTTTACACTATTCCTCAAAATTTAAATAAATTATATATGGCATCACCCTTCGTGCTTTACTCTCTTACTCACCAGACACAGAATCATTAACAACATATAAAGAGGAATTTCACAAGAAATCAGTATTTCATCATAGTTTCTATCACTATTTACCATTTCAATCTGTACTTAATATTCGCAATATTATCCATCTCGGTGGAACCGAATACAGTTCTCTCAACAGTTCAATAGCAACAATAAGCATGGATGATAGCCTTTAAGACTACAAGAATGGACTTTCACTCGCATGTTACGACTCGACTACAACGTATAGGTACACGACACTTCACCTATACATCATTTTCATCAACAAAACACGTAGCAAGTAATCACACAATACCCATTCCCTCAAGCTAAGGTTAGGCACAACACTTACCTCGATTTCACATGCCACTCACTGCTCAAGCGTAGATTTTCCTTTAGGATTCACCTCCAACCCACTCGTATCTAATCATAATTAGTTCAATATATCATTAATTATTTCTAAAGGAATTAAATTTAATGCATAGTCATGGTTTTCCTAAGTTTTCCCAAAAAAAAAGTTAAAGATTGACCCCGGCCCGCTTGGTCCAAACTCGAGGTTCGGACCAAAATCCGTTTATCCATTCACCCCCGAGCCTGAATATGTAATTAGTTTCAAATTTGAACCAAGTTAAAGAATTTTGTATAATTGGAATTAAGACCTCAAATTGAGATCGAAGGGATAAACGGATTTTGTGTTGTAAATTGAAGACAGAATTTACCCTAATTTCTACCACGATAACCCCATATTTTTTGTTGTAAATTGATGAAAAATAGGGAAGAAAGTGATTAAGAATCGTTTACCAACACTTTGCGGAAGAACTTGTCTCTTGAAAATTGCCTAAGCCTTCTTGGTTTTGAAATATGAAAGAATGGCCAAATTCCGGTTTTAGGTTATGTTTTAAAGTCTGGGCAAGTCTTCTTCGCGTTCGTGAAGGACCTGTCGGATTTGCGATTCTTTGGCCCTATTGTCCTTCACGTTCGCGAGTCATTCCACGTGTTCGTGAAAGGAATTCCCCCCCCCCCAACCCATCACGTTCGCAACCCAGTGGCCGCGTTCGCGTAGAAGACGAAACTCCCCTCCCCCAGGTCCCATAACTCATTGCGTTCGCGAAAGGCTGACCGCGTTCGTGAAGGGTACCACCCCCCAGTGCTTCGTATTCACGACCAGTACTTCGTGTTTGCAAAGAAGGATTTCTCCCTCAGCCTGGTTACACTTCGCGATCATGAAGCACACATTTCTGCGCACTAGCAACAACAAAACAACAGATTTCTCTAAGTTCAAAACATCCTAAAGCCTACCCAAAACTCACTCGAGCCCTCGGGGATCCAAACCAAATATCCTACAGACTTTCGGGCGACCAAATCGCTAAATAATACCTAAAACTACGGATTTAGCATCAAAACTCATGAATTTCTCAAGAACACTTCAAAATTACTATCTTCTCAACCGGACATCCGAATCACGTCAAATAAACTCTGATTTCCATCAAATTTCACATACATGACATATATGTTATAATAGACCTGTACCGGGCTCCGGAACCAAAATACGGGCCTGATACCAATGAGTTCAAACATTAATCAATTCCTTCAATTCCTTTAAATTTCAGTTTAACAATTTTCATCAAAAATTCATTTCTCGAGCTAGGGACCTCGTAATTGGATTCAGAGCATGCGCCTAAGTCCCATGTTTTACTACAGACTGTCGGAACACGGGTCCGGGTCTGTTTACTCAAAACATTGACCAAAGTTAACTAAAAATCAAATTTTTAACTCTCAAAAATTATTATTTCGTATATCTTCACATAAAGGCTTTCCGGATTCACGACCGGACTGCACACACAAATCGAGGTGAATAAAAATATTTTTTTAAGGCTAATGATCCCAGATGGAGTCTTAAATCATAAGATGACCCTTTGGGTCATCACACTTGTATAGGAGTGGGTGTTCAGATTTCTTGAATTTTTTCGGGTTCCAAGGTGCGAGCTCGGGGTTGACCTTTTGGGGTGACTTTTTTGTTTTAATTAAAGATCGAAGCTTTATTACCCATGATTGTTTCCTATGAGTTTTACTTATGATACGAAGTTATTTTGGCTAGATTTAACCGTCAGGAGGTTGTTTCACTCGAGAATTTCATTTTTGAGTATCGATTTAGCTTCTTTGAGGTAGTATCTTGATTAACTTTGTATGGAGGAATTACCCCTTAGGATTTGAGTCTTTTGTACTATTTGTGTCATGTAAGATACGTGTACGCGAGGTGACGAGTACGTACTCGAGCTTGTATGTGAAAATTGACCGGTCTAGACCCTTAGGCATCTTTTATATACATATCTAGAATTTTTAGCACATGTTATATCATTTATTACTCATGTCTACCATCACATGCTTTATTTGAATTTTTCGTTACATGTCACATTCTTTACTTGTCGATTTTGCTCTTATATGCTTCGTTTGGAGTTGTTACCACTTTTACTATTACATGATTTCTTTTATTGTTGAGTTGCTCTTCGTTTAGATTATTGTTACATGATATCCCTTGCTACCTATTTATTCTCATTCCTTTAGACGTATTACTAGCTCGTGTCATCTCTTTCATTGTTAGCTTAATTCACACACTAGAATCCGGAGTTGCCATTTCGTGGACACACTTTCACTATTGAGTTTATCCTTAAACAATTAATTGTAATCGAAGTTATCAAGAGTCATTAACCTATTTTAATTGAATTTGTATTTAAAAGAGGTGTTGTTCCTTGTTGAGTTACTTTTGCATTCATTTTGTTGTTGTTGTTGTTGTTGTTATTGAGATTCTATATATGTTGTGTCTAGTCGTGGGCTATTTGTTGTGAAAATATTGATATCGTTCAATCCTTGGAAAGTTGTGGCCTACGGGAACTTGTGATACGAGTGATATGTTGTGTTGTTGTCATGATAGCATGTCTAAATTGTTGAGTGGTTTGGTTGTTGTTATGCGGAGTATAAGGGTGGAATTTTACCGTTGTTGTTATGCGGAGTAAAAGGGTAGCATTTCATCATTGATGATATACGGGGCATAAGGGTGGCATCTTACTGTTGTTGAATGTACGGAGTGAAACAGGTGGCTATTGTGTTATTGTCAGGGCAGAGTGATAAGGGTGGATATTACACAGAGTGATAAGGGTGGTTATTACACGGAGTGATACAGGTGGGTATCGGAGATATAAGGGCGGCTAACGATATTGTCAGGGCGGAGTGATACGTGTGGCTGTCGGAGAGATATGGGTGGAAATGCTAGGGATGATGTGTGATGTATTGGGGATATTGTGTTGGTGATTATCGTGTGATGGTGTGTTTTTCCTTGTGTATGATCTACACCTTGCGTGACTTGTCTTGTTGTTTCATTGAATTAATCGATGTCTTTCATGTTACTTGACGACTTGGGCTGCAGTATTACACCTGCACAAGCATACACAGTAACATTCCACTTGTACTAGCTCAAGAGTATGAAACTTGACATTTATTGATCATGCATATGTGTTATTGTATTATCCGTCTTCATGTTGCTATTGAGTATGTGATCATGCCAGGAATATTGTGATTGTGAGTCAGTGACCATGCCGGGCAGATTGTGGTTGTGAGCCTATGACATGCCCGGCGGATTGTGATAGTGAGCCTGTGATCATGCAGGGCAGATTGTGACTGTTAGCCTATGACTATGCTGGGCGGATTGAGATTTTGGCATGTGAGTTGGCCGTGCGGTTGTGATTCGAGATGCGGGCATGAGGTGCCGTGAGTATATGATGGTGGGTTGAGACCCAAGACTTGTGACTATGATATGACGTATCACAAAGTTATTTTTTGTGAAACTTGTGTTAGAACAGAGTGATTAATTGGTTGTCCTTTGCGTTCCTTACATGGTTTGAATTATACCTCATGGTGCTCTTATTGCTTTATTGTCTATATCACATGTTGATTTTGTTTCCATTTTACTGATTTCTTCTTTCTGTTATTAGCTTTATACTTATATACTGCACATGTTATTTTGTCTAGTGAGTGTCTTGACTTGTACCTCATCACTACTCCACCAAGGCTAGTCTTGATACTTAATGGGTACTGACCGTGGTGTACTCATATTACACTTGTGGATATTTTTTTTGTAAAGCCAGGTCTTGGAGATATCAGACGCGACAGAGTTGGCTTGTTGATCGCGAAGGTGGAGCTGCTTGGTTGTCGCAGTCCATTGGAGTCTCTTACTTACATTGTACTTCTAGTTTGCCATTTGAACAATGTTGTATTTCGATCCTTGAGATCATTCCATGTATTCAACTAGAGTTTGTGACTCTCTACTACCAATTTTGGGAAGTTATTATGATTATTGTCGCGTAGGCCTATTTCGCTTTTGTCTCAACACTTATATTAATCTATGTTTCAAGTTATTATTGTTAAGAATTGGCTTAATCGTTGTTAGCAATTGGCTTACCTAGTCTTAGAGATTAGGTGCCATCACGACTTCCTATGGAGGGAAATTAGGGTCGTGACATCATCCCTATTTGGATATTCTGCTTCGCTAATTTTCTTTAAGGTTTCGGTGGTAAACTTATGAAAAATCTTTATTGTCTATCTGTAGAGGGTAAAATTGATGAATGACAGGTGGAGATTCATCGAGTTAACACGTGGCATTAAAGACATATATGGTAAGCATCAGAAAATAGCCGGCACCGGTCCCAAGTATGTGACCGGTGTTGTGTGGTTTCAAAGACATTGAAACCGGAAACAAAAGTTTGAAAGTAATGTACTAGTTGATGAAGGCAGCATTCAAGGAGCTACCATTATAAAGAATCTTTGCATTTACACTCAACTGTTATGCAGCTATCAAGAGAGGTTTTTATTCATATTAAAAAAGAGCTTGATTTGGGGATCTTGTCTCACTGAATTTAGCTATAAATAAAAGAATTTGTACTCATTATAGACACGAAACATCTTGTGCAAAAAAAGGCTAAACTTACTCTTGTTTCATTAACATTATTTCTTCTCTATACTTTGTTCTTTGTCTTGCTTTCGGAGAAGCTCACTTCATAATTAGGCTTGTATTTTTCTTCAAGTTTTCTTAATTAATTTATTTTTGTTCTTTGTTACTTTATATTCTTGGATCAAATTAATTCATGTGTCTATAAAATACGTTACAAATTCAATTGTACGGTTTTACAGTTAAATAGTTTGGCGCCCACGTGGGGCATAGAAAATTATGTTATTACTTTGATCAATTCATCTGGTGCTAACGTGTTTAGACGTTTTTCTTTAGTAAAGAGAAAGTTTGTATGGCCACTAATGACATTAACAATTCATTCAAAGTTGGGACAAACAACGAGCGTGAGAATATTTTTTGTGATGGAGATCAACGTGATGATTCAACCAGTGAAACTCGCAATGACGGGGATGAAACAACTCTGGTTCGAGAAGAAAAAAATCCTCGGCATGTGAGTATTCCTACCATTGATGACATGAATGCTGAACATGTTGTTAAAACGGTGAAAGTATTGAGAGCGCAACAAAGAGAAATCATGAATCATCTATCAGGACATGAACGAATAATGATTGAACTCCAGCAAGTACTTTCATTTGTCTCTAATAATTTGAATGGAGTTCGAGCCCATTCTAGTGAGCCTGCAAATCAAACATCACAAAGAACAGGTAACATCGCTTCGAGGGAGGAGTTTGGATTTAATGATAATCAAGCAAGTGGTGCAGGTAGTGGATCCGGGAATGAGAATAACACAAATAATCCTTTTAAGACCGAACTCATGAGGTTCATGACGGAAATGAATGATCGGATGGAGTGAAATGCTAAAGAATTCCACGCTCGGATGGATTCGATCCTGGGGACACCACATGTATGGAAGGGGCCGAATTCAAAGAAATGTTAATACTCAATTTTGCTGTCATATTCTTGTAAAGTATTTCATATATTTTTTAAATTTTTTTTTAATATTATTATCAAATTAATATTACAAGATTTCATACAAATAATTTTAAAGCTTTTAAATTTGATTTCTTGTATTTTTAATTATTAAATATTTATTAGTTACCTCTTCAAATTATTATTAGGTTATTAATCATCCAAATTAATTATTTATACCAACATGAACATTTTATAATATTTTACTATATTTTATATAATTATACTTGCATTTTACATCATTTACACATTATTTGCAATAATAGCGTATATTCTACAAATAATTACATTTGTTGCATTACTTAGATTAAATATTAGTTATGTTTTTACAATCTTCGGTCACCATTTCAAAAGTATAAAATTGCACAAACAACATTTTATATATTTAATAAGATATTTTATTAATTTATTTTCCCTTAGTTTTTATTTGTTTTAATTCCAGCCCAATTATAGCCAATTTTCGGACCAAAATAGACCCAAATCACAGGCTCAACGACCCTGAGCCCAAACAAAACGAACCCTTCATCCCTAATCCGGTCAGGACCCGACTTTCAAACCTCCCCACCTCCCATTTAATCGCGGCCATTGATCTCAAATGATCAATGACCCATAACTAATCCCTCCCTTTACTTATAAACCCAATTCCAATCCCTAGAGACCATTCCCCCTGGTCTCCGCCGCCCTCATAAGCTCCGCCTCTCTCTTAAAACCTAGCCTCCTCACCCTAGCCCAAATCCGGTCCGATATGGAGATCCTCCATATTTTCCTTTCCTTTTTCGACTCCAAAATGTTACTTCTACATTTCTTGCCTGATTCGTTTGGTACCGATTTATTTATGAAAGTTCTTCACCGGCTTTGATTTTGAATATCTGTTGTATTCTTGGTCTGATACATCCAAGGCAAGGTCACATAGGTTTTATTTAACTAGATCTTTGTCTATTTTTTATTCTTTGTCTGAACCAGGGTTTTCTTGATTGAGCACTAACCCGGTTCAAAATCAGTTTGGATGAGATTCTTTCCTTACTTTTGTGGTTTGATTGATGTTTTCCTTTTTTTTTTATATGGGTAATTGGAGCACTATATAAACCCCTCCTTATTCCCCTAAAGACAGACCTGAATCACTGTTGTCTCTATTTCTTACACTTACTCTCTTCCTCTTTGAAACTATTATGTCTAATTAGTCAGTGGCCAACTGAAAGCCAAGGCCACTGTGTTTTGTCAATGACCTCCTCTGCTGCAAGCACTACTCGAAGCCCATCTCGAGGCTCTTTTAAACTTTGAAGCACTAGAGATTTGGGGTTTCACTATTCTCCTTCAATTGATGTTACTGAATCATTTATGAGATTTTGCGTTTCTCATCCTTTGCTCATTTTTTTGCAACCGGTTAGTGCTCTCTATTATCCCAATTTTATTTCCTTTTGCGTGTGTTTATGTTCTGTGCACCCATGTTGTTTGAAGTTCTGTGAGCCAGTATGATTTGGATACTATGCTAATTTGTATACAATCCTATTCGCCTTAATTTCATTTTGCAGTTTTAATGCCTCAACTCTGTTTAAATCCTAATTTTAGAATCATTTATAGTTGATTCCTGCCATCCCGATGTTTGCTTGGTTCGTGTGCTCATATTAAACCTGATTGATCTCTGTTGTGAGTGCATCTTCATACCTTGATTTGGATTATTGTATTAAAACATCTTAGGAAATTAATTCCTGCCCAGAATTTAATCAAATATGCTCTTGCTTCTTTGTGTTAAGTCATTCATGTACAACTTGCTACTTGTTAACTTTCTTAGAATTAATTCATGATCATGTATATGTGAATTCTGCGTTCCAATACTATTTACACTTTTTTAACAAGCATGACCTATGTTTCTATGCTATTTCTGAGTACCAATGTTGTACTATTGTTTCATGTTTTACTGCAATTTGTGTTGTCACAGTGATGTTCTATAGACCCATGCCTGCTAGTGTTAAATTTGCTTGAGTCTAATGTCTAAGGTAATCTTTGATACATATAATTGAACTTCCCATGTGTGATCGACCTACATAATCTCTGACTTTATTTAGAATTAGGGAATATGTGCTAATTGATCTGTTACATCCATTGAACTATGTTCATAGCCTAACTTGCCTTGATTTTCATGTCGAGTCTTTCCTAAAAGGACTATCTAGTGGTTTATCTTCCCATAATTAATTCTTATCCATGTTACACCTTATATTCTTTATGTTAAGTCTTCCATATGTAATTTTTTACTTGCTAATCTTCTTAAAATTCATGATCATGCTTGCCTTAAACTCTCATGCTTAGCTCCTTTGCTCTAAGGACTCTTGTTTGTCAGATTCCTGCAATACATCTTGCATAGTCTGTCACTTTGAACCTGTTTGCTAATTTGAAAGCCCCTATATGTGTGTATTCAATGTGTTCACAAGGTCCTTTGTGTATGTGTTCACATGCTCTTCTACCTATTAGACATCACCCTTAGGACGATACTTAGAAAATCTTTCTACTGATAATTGTGATATTAGGAATCCCTATGTATGTGTCTTTTTCTGGCCTCCGAGTCACCTGAATCATTGTTTTCAATTTATATTCCTATGTTCGTGTTGTTTGTTAATTGGTAAGCAAGATGATTGTCTCCGTGTTTGGGCCTGGTTTATTGGGCCATGTGTGTTGTTGGATATGAGCACTGGATTCGGGCGTGCTGAAATAATCCTTTCAAACCTAGGATTTGAGCATGTTGGTTTTACGAAGATTAAGGCTGGTGAAGGCCCATAAGCATCACTGGATTACTTTGTATTTCTGTTAGACCTGTAATTGTTCTATTTGGGCCTGTAATTGTTCCATTTGGGCCTATAATTGTTCTATTTGAGTCTGTAATAATTTGTAAAAAAGGAATAATACGAAAATTTGTGAAAGTGGGGGCTGGGGAACTTTAATTCTTGCATTAATGGGTAAAAAATATGATTATAGGATCTAAGATGCTCTATTTTCTATTTGCTTAACGTGTTTCATCTCTATGTATTACTCTAAATATCCAACATGCCTATAGGTCTTCCATCTCGCATGTTCAATTAGAAATCATGATCTAGGACCCTAATATTAACTCTGCCAATAAGACTCGAAACATGTCTAGAAGTCATGGCTATAGAATTCCAATCAAATTCGTGCAATATTTGTTTAACATGTTTTGCTTCTATAGACAACATGCCTATAGGATCTACTTGACTAACTGAGACTGTTTACATTGATACCTCTTTCTCAATTGCGTGGTTCGCCTAGAAAGCATGGTTATAGGATTAATGAAACAAACTCGTGTGTTAAACAACTTCATTTCCCGAATTTGATTATCTAGAAATCATGCATGCAGGACTCTACGTTGACTATCGAAACTGTCTAAACGCGTTTGCTCACTTAGAAACCATGGTTGTAGGGTTAAATACAACGAGAATCAACATTATTCAATTGTTCTTTTTTATCTTCTAAGTTCAATCGTGTAGAAATCATGCCTACATGATTTAAACAACACAACATGCTCCAACTCCAGATCTGCACACATATAACTGCTCGCCCACCAAGTAACTTTGCCTTAGGCATCATTAATTTGAATAGCGACTACTCGACCATTCTGCCGATGTTTGATGATATATGTGCATGGAGGTAAACATGAGACCCCTTGGCGTTACTTGCATCTTCAATGAATTCCTACTTATTTCAACTGTGTGATGCTTAGTTTTCTCATTTTTTAGCAGCCTGTATTGAGTCTAGAACTTCTTGTATAGTGGTCCAAAGCCTCCCGGACCATGGCAATGGGATAGGTAGGCACATATAGGGCGCGACATAGAATTGAACTAGTGCACTTTTGGTAAACAACTTCAAGATAGTAATCGGGTAGCTAGAGATAATAGTATGTGTCACTAAATAATATGAGCAAGCCTTATACTTAAGGGAGTTATGAAATATTATTTATGTTGCATGGGGTGATCCTTTAGGATAAAAAATTTAGGTCCCCCATGTGTAATTATTTCTTGCATACTTGCCTATCGAAACCTAGACTTGGCTAGGATGTATCTTAAAATTCTCAAAGAGTTATACCAATTAGTATTCATGGACAAGTTATTTCCTCCCCTCATAAAGTACTTCCCTTAATCAATTGTTCTGTCGTATTTCCTTACTTTACATAGTTGATTAATTACTTGGACTCTTTACTCTGATTAACATGATCACTTAAGGTAGTTATGATAATCCACACCTAGTTTAAAAATTCGACCGGGAACTACAGTTGTGGACCTCGAAGAGTGCCTAACAACTTCTCTATGAGGTAATTTGAGCCCTTACCCGATCTTTGGTAATACAAACTAGTTAAAATATAGTTATTTGCAAATAGGTGCCCTAACGCGCCTCAAAATTGTTAGCTGGCGAATTTCCTCTTTTAATCCCTTTAAAAGAGTTGTCACGTGTCGAAACTCGCTTTCACGAGAAAATGGTGTGCGAAATTATGGCGACTCTTCTAGGGATATACTTAGGATCTTACCACAAAGAATTTTTCTCGTGTGGATTATTGAATTATTTGACCTCTTTCATGTACCTCCATGTCACGACCCAAATTTCCCTCCGTAGGATGTCGTGAAGGTACCTAGTCCTAGGGACTAGGTAAGCCTAACATTTACCAAATTAATAGAAATATTTAACCAGCAACTAACAAGTATGAAATAGAAACCTCTATACTAAACTTACAATACCAAAACCGATAGTACAAGTCATAAGCTCTACTGATGTAACGACCCGGCCGGTCGTTCCGTGAGATAAGCTATGTTTCCCTGTTTCTGCCTTATCATTTATTGCTTAGCATATTGATGATGTGTTGGATCGGTTGGTTCGTGTTCGGAGTGGCCGTGGTGAGAATTGAGACACTTAGCTTCTCAAGTTAGCCTTATAGTTAGGAAAGTCAACCGGAAGTTGACTATTGGGTAAACGACCTCGGATTGTGGATTTTAGGGCTCGGATAGCTTCGTTAGGTGATTTGGGACTTAGGAATATGTTTGGGATGTGTGTCACGACCCAAAATCCCTAAGGTCGTGATGGCGCCGAACATCATTGTCAAGCAAGCCAAATTATTAATTAGTCGAAATAAATTCCTATTTATCATTTATGAACATCATTTCCTTTCACTTTATTATATGTTAACTAAATAAATTCTGCCAAGTAAAACAATAGTTTAAATATTACACTTTAGCAAATATATCCCAACACATCCCAGAACCCGGTGTCACAAGTACATGAGCAATTTCTAAGCATTTATACAATCATTACAAAGCATGTCCGAAATACAAGTTGGACAAGGAATTTAAAATGAAAATAAATACAGTACGAGGTAGACTCTGTCAGCTGCGGATTGCCTCCGGATGATGCAGCCCGCCTAAGTCTCCGAATCCTCCACATTGCTATGAAAGTACTTGTGCAATAAAATGCATAGCAAGTGCATCATGAGTACAAAAATAACGTGTACTCAGTAAGTCGCTCGCCTAACCTCAGAGAGGTAGTGACGAGAGGTCGAATTAGACACTCACTAGGGTCCAACAATTTATTTAACAGCATAAGACGAACACGATAGGCATGTAAAGGTAGTAAAGCCGCATATATATAAGGCACTGAAATCCAAGTAAATACTGGAAGTAAGCAAACAGTTACCACTTTCTCACTGTTTTCCCAAATATCTTGAATAGACAATTTCCTCTTTGTTTTCCCCCAAATATCATAAATCAAAAATTTCTTCCTTATTCTCCTCCAAATATCTTATCACTTCAAAAATCGTTAAAAACATTTAACAACTTAGCATGCGCATACGGGATAAGGAAAACCGGCATGAGCCGTCATAATAATCAACTCTGTGCACTGCTGAGGATCGAACGGCCCGTACCAAAAGTGCACCTCTCACTCATGTCTATGCACTGCCGAGGATCGAACGGCCCGTACCAAAAGTGCATCTCTCAATATAATAGTCATCTCTGTGCACTGCCGAGGATCGAACGGCCCGTCCCATAAGTGCACATCTCAATATAATAATCATGTCTATGCACTGCCGAGGATCGAACGGCTCGTACCAAAAGTTCATTTTAAATCCGCCGTGGCGTACGACCCGCTCCCATGATATTGGGGGAAATAACACTCCGCTCGCGAAATGTATATTGCGAAGCGGTCACAGCAGACATGCACAATCAACAATCCACCCCGAATACGTCGGGCACACAAATACTCAAGTAAATGACCGATTTCTCTTTTAAAACAACAAATAAGTATTTAAATCCTTTTTAGAAATTCACTTTCCAAGTTTTTGTAATGTTTAATAATACAACCTTATCCGGAAATACAATTTCCCGTGAAGGAAAATCAATTCTCTTTTTAGATGATTAAGAAAATAAACTCGAATCCTTCTTAGTCGTTCGATTACAATTTCGATTATATTAGCAGTCTAATATTACAGACAAGATCACAGGTACAACAAGTAAGGCATGCTAATGGGTCCTAGGCTACCCGGACATGGCATAATAGTAGCTACGCACGGACTCCCGTAACCTCGTGCGTACGTAGCCCCCGCAGATAGTAACACATACTTAATTAGTTCACCTAGGGGGACAAGTCCTCTCACGAAGTTAGAAAGGAGACTTAGCTCGCTCCGAAATTTCATAACCGGCCTCCTAGCCCTTCCGATGACTCCAAATGTCACACAAAACTCCGAAACTATCCAAACAATGACAAACCAATGAAAATATATTCTAATATTCGCAGCAATTCCAAATTAATTTCCCAACTCCGCTCAATGAAATGACCAAAATACCCTCGGGCCCACGTGCCCGGAATCTGAAATTTCTCGAAGATACATTCTACCCATAGCTTTACTAGTTCAATTATACAATTTACTCAAATATTCATGCTCAATTCGTGGCTAAATTCCAATTTACCAAGTTTCTAGGTTTCCTTCAACATTCCCAAATTTTCCTCAATATCCCATACCAAATCTATGTAATAATCTTGTATTTAATTCAAAAATGTGAAGAAATTACTTACCTTGCGATCCTTGACGAAATCCTCTCCTTGAAGCTCCTCAAAATCGCCCATAGAATATGAAAATAGATAGAGAAATGTCCAAATTCTCGCTTAAAAACAATATGCCCATGCCTATTTCCGCACCTGCGGTCCCCTTGTCGCATCTGCGCTTCCACAGGTGCACCCAAATCTCCCGCACCTGCGGCCCCCTTGGCTCCAGCCCAATTTCACACCTGCGGCCAAATCCTCGCAGGTGCGGTCACACCAGATGACAACAACCTTCAGCTTTCTTCAACTTCAAATATTGATCCGTTAACCACCCGGAATCCACCCGAGGCCCCCGGGACCCCGTCCAATTATACCAACCTATTCCAAAACATAATGTTGACTTGCTCGAGGCCTCAAATAACATTAAACAACATCGAAATCACGAATCACACCCAAATCCCAACTTTATGAACTTAGAAATTGCCAACTTCTACATTCGATGCCGAAACCTATCAAATCACGTCTGATTGACCCCAAATTTTGCATACAAGTCATATTCGACATTATGGACCTGCTCCAACTTCCGAAATCACATTCCAACCTCGATATCAAAACTTCCACTTCCGGTCGGATTTCTCAAAAACCTTCAATTTCTATCTTTAGCCAAGTGACTCCAAATTGACCTACGAACATCAAAATTCACTTCCGATCGCACTCCCAACTCCAGAATCACCATACGAAGCTATTCCCAGACTCGGAATCCCAAACGAACATCAACATCATTGAAATGCGCTTCAAGCCCAAATCTATGAAATTCTTCTAAAATTCTAACTTCCACAATATGCATCGAAACGCTCCGGGTTATCCAAAACCCGATCCGGACATACGCCCAAGTACAAAATCATCATACGAACCTGCAGGAATCTTCAAATCCTGATTCGGAGGTCGTTTACTCAAGATTCCAATCTTAATTGATTCTTCCAACTAAGGCTTCTGAAATGAGAATTTTCTTTCCAAATCAACTCTAAACTTTTCGAAATTCAATTCCGACCACACCTACAAGTCATAATACCTGAAATGGAGCTGCTCACGACTTCAAACCGCTGAACGACGCGCTAGAGCTCAAAACGACAGTCGGGTTATTACATTCTCCCCCACTTAAACCGGCGTTCGTCCTCGAACGTGCCAAGAACTGCTCTGGAGTTATCTGAAATCACTGCTTAACACCTCGTTCACTTGCCTGTGCTATCACAACCAAGTTGAGCACATTAGCTTGATCAAATCTGAAGATTTCTTCTTTTATCCATATAATAAGCTAAGAACCTAGTTCCAACACTTGAAATTCTCTGCCAGGCCTAGTTCCAATACATAAACACCGTATCATCCACCACACGATATACCAGGACATGACTGCATACTTTTGCTGAATCAACACCAAGCACCGCATAACTCATCATTTGACCACAACGACATCCCCTGAACCTAAATAGCCAAAATTCCACGAATATGATGCTCCCAATGCACCTCATCATATATATACACATACATACTGCTATAATGTTGACGATACCACCACAACGGATGAGAGGTGTAGAAATTCATAATCAACTGCAGAGTTGACAAATCACTGAATATCCCATCTTGACTAGAATCATCACCTCATTATGAACCTGAATAATGGTATTTGGTTTTTAATATACACTTCACATAACCTTATGTAACGACCCGTCCGGTCGTTCCGTGAGATTTACCCCGTTTCCACCATTTTTGCATTTGTTATATATTTCTAGACTGTTTTTTGTTGTATTGGGTCAGCTGGTTTGGGTCCGGAGTGATTATGGAGAGAATTTAGGCATTTAGCATTTTAAAGTAGCATAACAGTTGAGAAAGTCAACTGAGAGTTTACCTATTGGTAAACGACCTCTGAATGCAGATTTTATGGCTCGGATAGCTTCGTTAGGTGATTTGGGACTTAGGAGTGTGTTCAGAATATTTTTGTGATGTTCGGTGTAGAATTAGGCTTGAATTGGCAAAAGTTGGTTTTTGTTGATTTCTGGTCGGCAGTGGAAAGTAGTCTATCGCAGTCAGAATGGAATTCCGGATGTTGGATCAGGTTCGTAATGTCATTTTAGATATGTCTGCAAAATTTCAGGTCAATCGGAGGTGTTTTGTTTGGTTTCGGCATAGTTGGCGAAATTTGGAAGTTTCAAAGTTCATAGGCTTGAATTTGATGTGATTTTAGTGTTGTTGCGTTGTTTTTGGTGTTTCGAAGGCTCGACTAAGTTTGAATGATATTATGCGATATGTTGATATGTTTGGTTGAGGTCTCGAGGGCCTCGGGTGTGTTTCGAGTGGTTAACGGTCCAACTCTTAGCTTAAAAACTGGGCAGATGTTTGTTGTTGTGAAGTTCTGGTTTCCTTCTATGCGATCACGGGAGGATGTTTGCGATCGCGTAGAGTAAAAGAGTGGGGAAGGAATTTTGTTCTACGCGATTGTGTGGTTAGGATTGTGATCGCATAGGTTGGTCAGGAAAGGCAGTGCGATCGCGTGGGTATTTCTGCGATCGCGTAGAGTATTCTGAGGCGCGTGTGTGGGGTGGAGAATTGTTCTATGTGATCGCGTGTATTGGTCTGTGATCACATTGGTTGGATGGTCTGTGCATCACGATCGCGTTCCAAGGGTCGCGATCGCACTGAAGAAAAGTTAATGGCTGGGCAGAATGTTTTAAAAGGTCATTTGTGCGAGAATAGCACATTATTCCACCATTGTTGGCGAGTTGGGAGCACTTTTGAGAGGATTGAAGAGGAAATTGAAGGGGATCACTTGAAGATAAGGTTTTAAACTTCATAACTCGTTTATATGTCGTTTTCCAAGTAATTATACCATAGAATTTGCTGGAATTAAACCCAAATTGGGGAAGAAGGGTGCATGGAAAATTGATTTTTCATTTGAGGATTTGAGTGGGCAATTGTGGTCCGATTTTAGTGTTCTTGGTATGTATAGAATTGTGGGAGGACGAGGATTCCAATGATGCAAATTTTATCGAATTCCGAAATGT
The DNA here is from genome assembly GCA_005239525.1 of Nicotiana knightiana. NCBI lineage: Eukaryota > Viridiplantae > Streptophyta > Magnoliopsida > Solanales > Solanaceae > Nicotiana > Nicotiana knightiana. The sequence goes on along the minus strand of ML390211.1, from coordinate 53,891 downwards.
GGGCTCGGGGCTCGGGTTTGGCCAAATTTCTAGATTTTTGTGTAATTTGATAGTTTTTGATTGGGTTGAGCTCCTTTGATATATATTGATGACGTTAAACTAATTTTGGCTAGATTCGGAACAATCGGGAGCCAATTTGAGGGGAAAGAGCATTGAGGATTAGTGTGGTGGCCCGGTAGAGGTAAGTAATGGTTATAAATCTTGTCCTAAGGGTATGGAACCCCGGACTACATATTTTCTCACTGATTTTGGAACAGCGCACATGTTGGATATGAGTATGTGGCGCGTACTAATTTTTGGATCCTCTTCGCGGCAACTAATGAGTTGCAAATATTTACTAAAAACCTTATGTTAAATTATGTTCTAAAGATTTGTGAAGTATTTGGGCTATACACCGTGTTTGGGGCCTCGTGCCGATCTGTTTAGACCACTTGGGGGCTTTTTACTGCTATTTTCCTCACTATTTGTTGATGATTTCACTCAGCATCATTGTGCATACTCTTTTTTGAAACTCAGCCTGATTTACACTACATGAGCGTTAAAATCATGTTTTGGGCCGAGTATCCTATTTTACTGATTCGCCCAAGGGGCCTTTGAGTGGTTCTACCGAGTGTGGCCGAGGGCCAAGAGTGATGGTGAGGTGCTGAGTGATATTAGCGCTTAGGCTGAAGGAGCCCCTCCGGAGTCTGTACACACCCCCAGTGAGCGCACCGAGTGCCGAGTGATTGGGAGGCATGAGTGATTGTGAGGTGCTGAGTGATTGTGAGGCATGCCCGAGGGGCTGATTATGATACATGTTTTTGCCCGAGGGGCTACTTATGATTTTACTACATTTCTTTGCATACCAAATCCTTTGTTTTAAAGTTGTTAAAAATGTGCATTCTTTAAAGGACTTTTTCTGAAGATGATTTTAAGGCATGATGATTTCGTATATCTATGTTATACTATTGGAAAGTAAGGCTGTGTATATTGTGACTTGATGGAATTGATTTTATGTGTTTCCTTGCTACTTAGACTTGATTTATTTTCATTACTACTGAGTTGGCGTACTCACATTACTCCCTGCACCTCTATGTGCAGATTCAGGAGCATATATCGAGCATTAGTCTTTATTCCGCAGCGGAGCCGGATTTGTGGTATAGAGGTAAATGTTCAGCGTTCGCAGCATCTCTGTTTTCCCTTCTTGTTGTATTTAGCTTTGATTCGACGGTTTTGTATTATAATAGTTTATTTTGGCTTATTTCTCTAGATGCTTATGACATGTTGGCTCCGGGTTTTGGGGATGACAGTATTGTATCATATTGGCCTATTGTATTAAGAAATTTTCTGTATATTTTTATGAAATGCTTGAAACATGAATGGGATTTTCAAAAGAAATTGCGAACATGCAATGATCGGCTAGCCTAGTTTCACGATAGGCGCCATCACGGCCGGTTAGGATTTGGGGTCATGAGACCTTATCGCACTGATCCCTGATCCGATAATCTCGTCTTACCCAGTATGAACTGCTCAGACAAAAAATCACCCCAAACATGACCAACAGCCTCACATGATACCACATTGCGCCACTAGACCATAAGTCAAACATGATAGGTAATAAATGACTCAGGAAGGGACTATTAAACTCACGCAACTAATATGAACTTTTCTCAAAAAATAGGAAGTAAAACATAAGAAAAATAAATATATATTAACCCTTCTCATCATCACACTGTTGCGGCGCGTGACCCGATCCAAATAACATACCCGTGGCGGCGTGCCGCCCTATCCCATCATAAAACTCACATAAGGAAATATACATGGAGCTGAATCGCTCATTATTACACATTACCGAATATCGGTCACAAGCACGCTAAGCACATAATACCATCCCGGGGAGACTGATAAGTGCAAAATCCCAAGCACGACGGAGGTGTAATATATATATACACTCTGGATCTCAAGAGTTATCCTGCTCTCATAACATCATCACTACGCGGAGATCTCAACTCATAAGAAATTATCAAGCCGTTTCACAATTCACACGACATAATCATATTATAACATGAATTTGACGAGGGCGGAACAACATTTGCTGTTCTAATACCTTTCCATGAAAAAGCGCTCTACTGAAATGAACATGCCTGGCTTGTACGGAGCCCATAATCATATTTAAATCTATCCACAAACATCGAGTCTATGTTGCTCGCACCAAACTAGGATAATTACCTCACCTGGGTTCATATTAACCTACTTTCTCTCATAATACGCGAGAACAACCATCATAGCCGGGACAAACATCCCACCATCCACAACCAAATGAACTGAACGCCTTCCAGGCATAAATTCTCAAATAACCAATATTGCACTCCTTTATACTCAGTCCAAATCTTCAATCCATCAAGTGACTACACATCACATTTATACAATCTTTACGCAGTCATGCCTCCACAACCTTCCACACAAGGCAACAAGTCTGCCCATCCATACCACCGACCACATAAATGTTGCAAAGCAAATCAAGAACCCATGACCAGGGTACAAAGCCCTTTCACCGAATATCTATCTCAGGTGACACTGAAGATAACACCAGCTTACTCTGAACTTTCAAATCCCTTTTTCTTGCTCTTCCGAGCTCATGACATCCTTATTAACACCGAACCGCAATCTCGATTCTTACTCCCAGTTACATATCGCTTACCGCACCTAACATGCCAATATGAGGTAGCGCAAGAATTCCATCATAACTTCTGAACCACCAATAGGGTGAACACTTCAGCATATAGAAACCTTTTACTTAACTCAATTCAAGAGTATTATCTCAACACACGAGTGAATTCTCACAACCACCCAACATGCAAATCCTTAAGTAGTAGTCTATACCACCGTAACCCTTCTGGGATCCGCCTACGCCTGTCAGGCCATAACATTCAAATGCTCCCACATGAAATCCGTTACGACGGCCGACAAGCCCCGCACACACTGGCACAAACCACATGCATAAATTAATCATATCAAAGGAACTGATCACTGCCGCAAATGTGCCATTTCAACCATGGCTAATCAATCTATCTTCTTTTAATCATCTTCAATCGCTTCAGGAATAATGGAAACTTCCTTAAACTTATAGAAAACTCAACCCTGACTCATTCCGAGTGACCTTGATTCACGAGACTATACTTCCTAAATCCCGCAACCCGTCTCGTACACTCCTGATAATCCTTCTACAATCCGGAGTTTATTTCTCTCACTTCTCCAATACTATCCGGCATGCTGAAACATATCATGGAACATTCCAACCATCCTCATTTTCTCAGAACTTACTCTGTAAAAGCTCGATTCTCGATCATACTGCTACCTGAAACCCTTAAACGTCACATTCTTAACATTTGAACCCACTAGGACCGCTATTGAGAGTCACCCACTCTGACTGGCTCCAAATATAATCAACTCCAAGGCTCTTCTAGCACAAGAACACCCTTTTCCTTGAAGCATGTGACTGAGTCACTATCCTTACAACTCGCCCATGCCTTAAGCATAAATTCTCAATCTTCCAAAGCCTAACCCTGGACCGGCAGGGCCAACTTTTGCACATATTCATCAAATTCCACGCACAATTACCATTTTACTCCTTTCCCATAGCTGTAATAACTTGCTAACACGCCGACAATCCGCAACCTTATGATAACACAATCCTGCAACCCAACTGTAGATGGTGGGACTCCCCCACTTAGCCTGAAGCTACTCCTTGCACCACTCTAGACTCTGCCGAGATCCTTTCTACTTTGATAACACGATCTTGCTCGGCCAATCCGTCCAATTCTTCCAAATTCTCTTGCTATAACTCCCTAAATACTCAAACTCTCTAGCATCATTCACACATTCTGCCTCCTACCGAATGGCCACTAGAACCCCTCACTGAGACTTGCCAACCATGCCACCGCTAACCTATTCACAGGAGATAACCCACATGTGGAAATCACCCGCGGACACCTTCCAACGACATTGTAATGCACGCTCTCTGCGACTTCAATACCCCATCCTATGCCTTGATTCATTTACCACCTTTACTAGTCCGTCCATTCCTCATGGACATCCATTAAATGCGGGACAATATCTTCAAATTCCAAGTTATGCTGCCGCTCCCCCACTTTGTGACTGCTTGACTTCCGCTTCTTACACCTGGCCTCCTAGAAGTGGAGCCACCGCCTAGCCTCACTTTAGGACCATTCTCTGCCAACCGCATTCTTCAACACTTCTTCTCAATACTCTGACCCCACGCAACCGAAGAAACCATAGCACCGACAAACTTAACACAATTCCATCCGATTTATGGCGACGACTTCATGTCACAGGTGCATATCCCACCTTACTTGAAGACACCAAGTCTTACTAGTTTATCAACCCCAACCATACCATTCATAATACAAATGCCTTTCCTCTGCCGTGATTAAAATACCGAAATCTCGAAATCACACTCTGAGAAGACCTCCCTTCAAACCATTCATCACCCCTAACATACGAGCAAACATTCCATCATCATATCGACATCGCGCGACAACCAATCGCAAGCATCATCACTACCTGAGCATAGCCTTAAGGCTCTCTGATACACAACTACTGAGCTGAAACAACATATTATTCCTTTGTAGGGCCATAACAACGGCCCAACAAATTACACATTGAAACATCTCGAATTAACTCCGTAGCACCATTTTAAATTCCTCAAATTCCGGATTCACAGCAAGCGCTTTGCGACGTGTAAGATTGGGTAAGAATAAACTTAGGCATAAGCCTTAAAGGAATCAAATCGCACGATGAGGAATCAAGAAGGGAAGTGCTCCTAAAATCCATGTAGCCACTCGAAGATAAGTACAGACGTCTCCGTACCGATCCGCAAGACTCTACTAGACTTTCTCATGACTCGTGGGACCTAAGGGAACCTAGCGCTCTGATACTATGTTTTCACGACCCAAAATCCCTAAGGTTGTGATGGCGCCGGACATCATTATCAGGCAAGCCAAATTATTAATTAGTCAAAATAAATTTATGTTTATCATTTATGAAAATCATTTCCTTTCACTTTATTACATGTTAACTAAATAAAATCTGCCAAGTAAAACAATAGTTTAAATATTACACTTTAGAAAATATATCTCAACACATCCCAAAACCCGGTGTCACAAGTACATGAGCAATTTCTAATAATTTATACAATGATTACAAAGCTTGTCCGAAATACAACTTGGACAAGGAATTTGAAATGAAAATAAATACAATACGAGGGAGACTCTGTCAGCTGCGGATCGCCTCCGGATGATGCAGCTCGCCTAAGTCTCTGAATCCTCCACATTGCTATGAAAGTACCTGTGCAATAAAATGCACAGCAAGTGCAACATGAGTATAAAAACAACGTGTACTCAGTAAGTCGCCCGCCTAACCTCAGAGGTAGTGACTAGAGGTCGAATTAGACACTCACTAGGGTACAACAATTTATTTAACAGCATAAGAAGAACACGATAGGCATGTAAAGGTAGTAAAGCAGCATATATATAAGGCACTGAAATCCATGTAAATAGTGGAAGTAAACAAACAGTTACCACTTTCTCATTGTTTTCCCAAATATCTTGAATAGACAATTTCCTCTTTGTTTTCCCCCAAATATCATAAATCAACAATTTATTCTTTATTCTCCCCCAAATATCTTATCACTTCAAAAATCATTAAAAATATTTAACAATTTAGCATGCGCATACGGGATAAGGACAACCGGTCTGAGCCGTCATAATAATCAACTCTGGTGCACTGCCGAGGATAGAACGGCCCGTACCAAAAGTGCAACTCTCAATAAAATGCTCATGTCTATGCCCTTCCGAGGATCGAACGGCCCATACCAAAAGTGCATCTCTCAATATAATAGTCATCTTTGTGCACTACGGAGGATCGAACGGCCCGTCCCATAAGTGCACCTCTAAATATAATAATCATGTCTATGCACTGCCGAGGATTGAACAGCCCGTACCAAAAGTAAATTTTAAATCTGTCGTGGCGTACGGCCCGCTCCCATGAGAGTGGGGGAAATAACACTCTGCTTGCGGAATGTAAATTGCGAAGCGGTCACATGCAGACATGCACAATCAATAATCCACCCCGAATACGTCGGGCACACAAATTGTCATGACCCGAAATCCCACCTTCAGGTCGTGATGGCGTCTAATATTGAACTCGCTAGACAACCAAACATTACTAGTAAATCCGATTTATTCCTTTACTGCTTAGCATTTTTAAAAGAGACATATAAGAACTATTAGATATGAGAAAGCGGAAGGTAAGAAATTCAACATCTTAAATAATAATTCGTACAAAAATTTCCTTAAACATCCCCCAAGACTGGTGTCACAAATTGACGAACAGTCTAAGATTTTTACTAAAAACAAAGTCTGAACAAACAATACAACTGTCTCGGAAGTACAAGAGATGACAGAAATAAAGAGGAATGAGGTAGGAGGTGATGCCAAGGCCTGCGGACGCCTGCAGGACTACCTCAGTGTCGCATGTGGACTGAAGGACACTCCCTCGATCACTGTCCACCGAGTCTGGTACCGTAATCTGCACAACATATAGAAGTGCAGGTGTAGCATCAGTACAACCGACCCCATGTACTGAGTAAGTGTCGAGCCTAACCTCGACGAATCAGTGACGAGGCTAGGACACGACAAATAATATACAACTGTGCAATTCAATAATATATAATAGAAATAACGACAGGAAGTAAATAGTTAAGAACAAATACTGGAAGAACATGCCAGGGTACAGAGGGGAAAAACACTTATTGAGTAATAGAAAATGGCAACCGTCTAGTATTAGAATATCAACAGGGAAATAAACAAGTGCACGGCATCACCCTTAGTTCTTTACTCTCATTCTCACCAAGACAAGTGCATGGCATCACCCTTCGTGCTTTACTCTCATATTCACCAAAACAAGTGTACGACATCACCCTTCGTGCTTTACTCTCATTCTCACTAAGACAAGTGCACGACATCACCCTTCGTGCTTTTACCTCACAATATCGACACGGAATTAACCTTCGTGCTTTTAATATAAACAATGGCACGACATCACCCTTCGTGCTTTTACCTCACAATATCGACACGGAATTAACCTTCGTGCTTTTAATATAAACAATGGCACGACATCACCCTTCGTGCATTACACTCTTCCTTACCCAACAATAATCAGAAAAAAAATTTGGCAAGGAAGAACCACAATACAAAACATAATTTACAACATCCCGGCAATGGAACAATAACAGAAATATCACCGTCCCGGCAAGGGACCCAACTATAACCAATCTCACTGAACGTACAACATAACCAAAATAATCCTCAACATAACAACTATTAAACAGTGTTCACAACTAAGTATTTCCGACAATTGAATAATCTCCAAAATAGAAGCTACCTCAAAAATACAGTGGATATCGAAGAAAACACATATACCATAAGATATGACTCACGAGCATGTTTGATAACAAGGTATAGGTACTCGTCACCTCACCTATACATTGAACATGATAATAACACGTAGCACATATGACTCAACACCTTTCCCTCAAGCTAGGGTTAGGCCAAACACTTACCTCGGGTCCAAAAATAGCAATCAAGCCTCTAACACCGCCTTTCCTTTTGAATTCAACTCCGGAACAATAATATCTAGACATAATTAACTTATTAAAGTCAATAATGACTCATTAATACAATCCCATAGCCTAAATATACAATTCCTAGCATTCTTCCAAAAATACCAAAATTCGACCCCGGGCCTGTTTGGTCCAAACACGAGGCTCGGACCAAAACCCGATCACCCATACCCCCACGAGTTCAAATATATGATTTGTTTTGAAATCCAACCCCAAATTGAGGTTGAATTACCCAAAATCCAATAAACCCTAACTCTACCCAAATTCCCTAATTTCTACTTTATTTTCATGATTTTAGGCCTAGATTCTAGTGATTAGTTGATGAAAGTGAGAGGAAATGATGTTAAGTACACTTACCTATGGAGCTATGCTGATGGAGGTCTTCAAATTTCGCCTAAGGAGAGTGGGGAAGAAGGTGAGTTGAGAAAAGTGGTGAGAATTCCGTAATGTTTCTGTTTTTGACTATTAAAAATCACTGGGCAAAAATACCCTTAGCGTCCGCAGGCCCATGGCCACGTTTGCGAAGGGTTGACAATCCTGACCTACACGTTCGCGAGCCTAGGGCCGCATTCAGGAAGAACAACCTACCCAGCCCCCAGACTAACTCTACGCGTTCGCACCCCTGAGGACGCATTCGCGTAGAAACATTGTCCAGTGCTCCGCATTCGCATCTCCATCTACGCGTTCGCGTAGAGTAAAAACCTAGGCCAAGATATTATCCCTTTTTGTTCGCGGGCCCTTGGCCGCGTTCGCGAAGGGTATTACACCAGACACCAGCAAAACATCAAAAACACCATATTTTTCTACTTTATACACCCCGTTAACTACCCGAAATTCACCCGAGCCCTCGGGGCCCAAAACCAAATATATGCACGACTTTAAAATCATCCTACGAACTTATTCGAGTAATTAAACCACTAATATAACATCAAAACCAATGAATTAAACTCAAAAATCTATAGAATTTTCTCAAACTTCATAAACTTCGAAATTCCCCAATTTTTATCTGAAACACGTCAAACCAAGTCCGTTTCTTTCCATATTTTACAGATAACTCACATAACACATATTGAACCTGTTCCGGGCATCGGAACCATAATACGTGCCCGGTAACACATATTTCACATCAAAGTTTATTTTCAAAAGTCTTTCTTATTTTCAGAAAATAATTTTCTTTAAAAATTCATTTCTCGGGCTTGGGACCTCGGAATTCGATTCCGGGAATACGCCCAAGTCCCATATTTTCCCACGGACCCTCCGGGACCGTCAAATCATGGGTCCGGGTCTGTTTACTAAAAATTTGACCAAAGTCAACTTTATTCCATTAATTATCATAAATACAACAGTTCAACACATTTCTACATATCGACTTCCCAGTTACGCGCTCGGGCTGTGCACGCACATCGAGGTGAGATTAACGGAGGCTTTCGGGGCCTCGAAACACAGTTTTTTCTAAATTATACAAGATGACCTTTTGGATCATCACAATCTCCATCTCTAAAACAACCGTTCGTCCTCGAACGGACATAGAAAAGTACCTGAAACGGGGAAAAGGTGGGGATAACGGCTCCGCATATCGGGCTCGAACTCTCAAGTAGTTGCCTTAACAGGATGACCTCTCCATTGAACACGAATCGAAGGATAACTCTTCGATCTTAACTATCGCACCTGCCGATCTAATATGGCTATCGTCTCCTCCTCATAAGACAAATCCTTGTCCAACTGGACGCCACTGAAGTCAAGTACATGAGATGGGTCTGCAATATACCTCCGGAGCATAGACACATGAAATACTGGATGCACGGCTGACAAGCTAGGTGGCAAGGCAAGTCTGTAAGCCACCTCTCCTACCTTGTCCAGAATATCAAATGGACCAATGTACCTAAGGCTCAACTTTCCCTTCTTTTCGAATCTCATCACGCCCTTCATGGGCAACACTCGAAGAAATACCCGGTCGCCTATCATAAATGCCAAATCTCGAACTCTGCGATCCGCATAACTCTTCTGCCTGGACTAAGTTGTACGATGTCTATCCCGAATGATCTTCACCTTTTCCAAGGCATCCTGGACTAACTCAGAACCCAACAATCTAGTCTCTCCCGGCTCAAACCATCCGACTGGAGACCGACACCGTCTACCATACAACGCCTCATACGGAGCCATCTGAATGCTCGACTGATAGCTGTTGTTGTAGTCAAACTTAGCTAAAGGCAAGAACTAGTCCCATGAACCTCCAAAGTCAATAACACAAGCTCGCAACATATCCTCCAAAATATAAATAGTACGCTTGGAATGTCCGTCTGTCTGAGGATGAAATGTGGTGCTCAACTCAATCTGGGTGCCCAACTCTCGCTGAAATACTCTCCAGAAATGGGAGATAAACTGAGTACCTCAGTCTGATATAATGAATATGGGCACACCATGCATTCTAACAATCTCTCTCATATAGATCCTTGCCAACTTCTCTACTGAATACGAAACTGATACTGGAATGAAGTGCGCTGACTTGGTCAGCCTATCCACAATGACCCATATTGCATCAAACATCCTATGAGTCCTTGGGAGTACAACTACCAAGTCCATGGTGATACGCTCCCACTTCCACTCAGGAAGCTGAATTTGCTGCATCAAACTGCCGAGTCTCTGGTGCTCGTACTTAACCTGCTGACAGTTCAAGCACCGAGCTACATAAGCTACAATATCCTTCTTCATTGTACGCAACCAATAATGCTGCCTCAAGTCCTAGTACATCTTTGCGGCGCCCGGATGAATGGAATATCGGGAACTGTGGGCCTCCTGTAGTCTCAAATCACGAATACCATCCATATAAGGTACACAAATCCGTCCTTGCAACCTCAAAACTCCCTCAACATCAACTGTAACCTGCTTGGCATCTCCGTGCCTAACTCTATCTCTAAGAACACATAAATGGCGATCATCATTGATGCGTGGCTAGAATTCATAGTTTTAAGCATTATATACCTTACATTTTATGTGCTTTTGTGATAAAAATACACATTATATGTGCATAAAGGAGTCTATTTCATATGTACGTGAACTGGAGATGGAAGCCGAGCTAAATGGGTGCATAAAACATCAAAAATACGCTCAAGAGTCGAAAAGGAGTGACCCGGGCCATACCCGAGCGTTTGATCCCTAAAGCCAGGCATGCCCAGCGTTAAGGGGACGTTTGGCCCTTAAGGCCAGGGTGACCCTGGCGTTAGCCAGGAGTTTGGCCCCTAACGCCAGGCCTGCCCAGGCATTAAAGGGGTGTTTGGGGCTTAACGTCTGGGTGCCTGGTCCTGTCAACTCCGAGTTTTAAAGGTTTTTAAGTGTTTCCCGGTTGGAATAGAAGTCTCCTACACGTTTAAGGTTTATCCCAAACATATAAATATACCCAAAAACATAATTTTGAGAAGAATATGCCATTTTTGGAGAGAATATACACACAAGATCATTGAAGAAGCAAAGGATTATCAGTTTTCTTCATCTTAATCTAGTATTTTCCATTTATGCAAAACTTATGCAATTGTTTAAGTCTAGCATGAGTGGCTAAATACCCATTGTTCTGGGGTTGTGGTTTAGCCATGAATATTGTTATTCGATACTAACTTAACCTTGATTATAATTCGCTCAATATGTGGTTGTTTCTTTAATTCTGTGTTTAATTGCTTAATTGTTTGGCCTGTTATTAGGTTCTATATACTATCTATGTTATGGTTGGGAAATCCGTATATAGATTAGAGAAGAATTGAAGAGAGCGCGATCTTAACCCTTCAGGGAGCGGATTTATGGTTAGGATAGGAATATACCTAGTCACCGTGCTTAATTAAACATCGTAATCTTAGTGCATTCTAATAGATTAATTTAATAGGAATATAGGCGTTAATCTATTGAGAATAGGCGAGTAGTACTTCGGGAGAAGGCTACGAGAGCAATTATCGATTAATTAGCAACCATGAGTGAATTATATGAAAGAGAGAGTTAATTAGAATGCAATATGAATGGTGAATTGATCACAACCCTGGAATATTTGTCTCTATTGAATACACAACAATATTCTCGTTACTTGATAATTAGTTTCATATAATCGTAGAATAAATTAGTTATATTCTTGGATTTTGTTTTGGCTCGATTAAATAGAAATTAGAGTGATTCAATAAGTATTTTACGCAAGTCCCTGTGGGTTCGACATTCGATTTAATATTATATTACTTGCTACGACCACGTATACTTGCGTGTGCGATTTGGACCAACAAGTTTTTGGCGCCGTTGCCGGGGAGTTGAATATAGACTACTTTTTTAGTTACTTGCTTTAATTGTTTATTTCATTGAGTCTAACGTCACGTGATTTTTTCTCTAATCTCAGGAACTTTGAGTGAATGCATAGGGTCAGAAGCCAGGATAGACTTGACGGCTTTGACACCGAACCTGAGAGATCATTTCACATGAGATTGTGAGAAGCAAGAGATACAGACAATCTTCAGGACTTCATCCGATTTCCTGTGAACATGGAAGAGGAACAACACATGGCGGTTCAGGAGGTGGAAATGAAGCATTGCTAATGTCACCTCCAGCATCGTGAAGCCCATAATCAATGGGCACTTTGAGCTGAAACAGAGCATGATCCAACTACTTCATGCAAACGGGCAGTTTTTGGGTCTTCCACACGAGGATCCACAGCAGCACATTTTGAACTTCTTGGAGATTAGTGATACTTATATCACTAACGGGGTCACGCCAGATTATGTGAGGCTCACGCTTTTCCCATTCTCTATATTGGGTGAAGCAAAGCGATGGTTAAAGGCAGAACCAGCTAATTCCTTTACAACATGGAGCGATTTGGCGAGAAAATTTCTGGCAAGGTTCTTCCCTTCAGACAAGACTGCAAAGATCAGAAGTGAAATAGTCTCCTTTAAACAGAAAGCAGGCGAATCTTTATATTCAGCATGGGAAAGGTTCAAGGGGCTACTCAGAGACTGTCCTCATCACAATCAGACAAACGAAGTGTTAGTTCACACTTTCATTGAGGGGCTCCATCCAAAAACAAAAATTGTGGTAGATGCAGAAGTTGGAGGTCAGGTATTGGAGAAGAATTATGATGAAATATTTGCATTGTTGAATAAATTCTCCAAAAGCAATCCAGACTGGCAAGGTGATGGGAAGGAATGTGGTTCAAAAGTCACCAGTGATTCTTGAACTAGATGTTGTCTTAGCATTATCAGCTCAGATCTCTACATTGACTAACCAAGTCAATCAGATGAACCTGATCATTAACAAGCAACAGGCCAGCCAGTGCAACCAGTTCAACAGATTCAGGTGTTTTGTGAAGTTTGTGGAGAGGGTCACATGAGCAATCTATGCCAAGAAAATCCAGAGTCTGTATATTTTGTGGGTAATGTAAATCGAGTCCAAACAAATCAGTATGGGGACACTTACAATCCCACCCTCTTCCCACCCCTATATTTACTCGAAATTACTACATCATGAACCTTTTTTCCCCATTTTCTTTATTTGGTTCATCTAATTATGTTTTTCGAATTTGTATAAACTATGCTAACTTTTGTTTATTTGACACTTCTTTTCCCTTTCTCTATTATTGCATTGTTTAATACTGCCTTTTGTGTGCTCTCACCATAAAAATTACTTGACTACATATTATCACTTTCATATAAGCATGCTTTCAACATCATATTCCACCCATGCCTATTATCAACATAGTGGCGCGTGATGAGTTTCCATACTTTCTGAAACTACCGTTGTCAAATCAGAAAGGCTTATTAGCAGTAGACTAGTCGATTAGCGGTGCATTCGATGGTCCCGTGTATTTCCCTCTCAACTAGTCCGCTTAAGAGTATTAGCCTAGACCCTTCTATAAAACCACTCTGATTGAAAATGTGCATGCATCATGTTAAACCTATGATAGATCAAATATGTATGGTGTATTAAATCTGTGTAGACCGACCCTGTCCAAAGTCCAAATGGATCTCTACAATCCCGAGGGACACATTCATGCTATATGCATTACTTGGATAAAATGTGACAACATGTTGACTGTTATTACATAATTGATCAAATTAGGAGGGGCAAGGGCTAACTCTTTTGTTTAATGTAGAAAATGAAGCACGAAATTCCCAGGTATGGCATGGTCCAGAAAATCCCACCTCTATTGATTGATTGGTGGAACGACCTTGCATTGTGTGACAGGAATCGGGTAAGAAGGGTGATGGGTAATTTTTACCATCCTTGATGGACATCTGGCCAATTAGGTAAATAACTGAGGTAGCCACTATATTTTGGGATGAAAAGAGGGTCATCTTTCAGTTTGGAAATATGGAGATGACTCCTTTTTGGAAGAAATTGGGAATTTCGCCAAACTTCCATGGGATAGTCTGAGTCTGTTAGTGCTAGAAAATTGTACCCCTCGTGGTTTTCTGAAAATGGTTGGGTTCAAGAAGAATTATGAGTTGCGTTTCTTGAATAAGTCCTACATTTTCTTTGATTTGCTCTATTAACGGTATGAACACAGCAAATCATACCGTTTGCATCATGAGGAATTGGCTATCACCTCTGTGGGATGGGTTCATCGTCGAGTTTATATCTTAATAGTCTGCTTCTTGGGTCTATTTATATTCCCAATGTAAGGAGGGAATATTCACACTCTTTTAGCCATGGTCTTCAGGGGCATGATGGAAGGAATTGAAGGACATAAATACACTATCATTCCTATGATACTAGCTGAGACATACCGAGCCTTGGATCGATGCAAGCACGAGGCTGGATATTTTGAAGGGTGCAATCTTCTTCTACAAGTTTGGTTGTTACAACATCTCCAAATAGGAGACTATCGTCAATAGTTCCCGTGTAGGTCGTTGAGTGATTATATTGCCAGTCATTATCCAAAAAAGAGGGCATTCGCTCTTGATATATTTGCAAAACCTGCAAATGCTGAAGGATTGGTATGCCTCTTCAACAATCTGACTGACGGACAGGTACACGAGATGTTAGAATGGTTTCCCAACAAATAATTCATAATCCAGTCCAAGTGGGACACTCATTTGGTGTTGATTGGGTTATGATGCATTAATCCTTAAGCTCCAATAAGGGTAATGATACAAGATGGCAGGAAGCATGTTATACGTCGTGTAGCCAACATAATTCAGTGTTTCCCTAAATCACACAAGCAAGTATACACGGTCAATAAAGTAATAAAGAGTGAGTAGAGTATCATTACCACGAGGACTTGTGATCAATTATCAACTAAATCAAGCAAATTCTAATTTATCAAGTCATGAACAATGTCAAGGTGATTTTTGTTTAATCAATTCTACTAACTAGAGCTTTGATTAAAATAAAAACTAATTAATTATCACACTTAGCATAAAGGGTTGAATTCAATGAGATATAATATTCCAAGGTTATGGCTGGCTAACAATCCTGTTAAATTCGTTAATCGACTCGGCTTATTAATTTATCTACTCACTTATTCAATATACTCTAACCTTATAAATCTATGAGATTAGAGATAAAAAGAATGCATTACAATTTCTTGCACAATTGGCTAAGCACAGCAAATAGATATATTTCTATATGTATTCGCAAATCAATTCCCCAATGACTAGGTTCGAGATCGCGCTCTATTCAATCCTCTTGTAATCAAGAATTACCTCTTTAAAGTTCAACTCAAGATTCATATATAGCATTTCACTACTAGCTAGGTTGTCACGACCCAAACTGATGGGCTGCGACGGGCACCGGATACCTTACTCGACCGAGTACTAATGTAACATATCTTTCTTATTACATTATCATATACACGTGACATACGGGCATAATAGGACAAAATAATCATTTACAAACTCAAAACATAGGCCGACAAGGCCGTACAATCTTTCACATATACGACATATGTCTACAAGCCTTTAAGAGTACATAAATGTCATAAAGGTCGGGATATAGTCCGGCCATACCAAACAATACTTGTCTAAATCATACTAACAAAACAAGCGACTCCGAAGCAAATGGAGCGCACCAACATCTTCCACTGAGCTGATAGCCTACTTGGAGGGATCTCGTCCTGTCTATCAGGACCTGCGGGCATGAAACGCAATGTCCCCAGGCAAAAGGGACATCAGTACGAATAATGTATCGAGTATGTAAGGCACATAATGTACATAAGAGACATGGAAGAAATATAGAGTACATGACTCAACCTGTAAGTCTGAATAACTTTGTTAATCATAAATCACGTTTAGCAGTATTCATATGCATATGAATGTCATGTCGTGCATAGGTATATCTTTCATAACATCATCGGCCTCTGAGGGCATCCTATCATATCATATCGGCCACTGTGGACAAAATCATCAACGTATACCATTTGATCAGGTGGTGGTGTGTATATAACGCCATAACCTTTCCCATATCCCATATACATACATATATACGCATATATAACGCTGTTTGAGTATACATACACATATATGCGAATATAACGTCGTTTGAACCATATTTCAGCCACTGTGGGCAACATCATCATCATATACCAGCTGATCAGGTGGTGGTGCGTATATAATGCTGTAACCTTTTCCCATATCCCATATACATATATTTACATATATACGCGTATATAACGTCATCTGGTCATGGGTCAATGTGCATATGTAAATGCATGAAATGCATATGAAATACGCCAATAAAATCTCTCGGTACGTCATAAGGCCATTATGCCTCTGATTAATATCATGAAATAAACTTTACCAACATACGTATTTTTGAGACCCATGAACAGAATATAATAATAATTCACATGGGGAATCAAGAATATAGACAACCCTAATATTTCTATGAATAGAGTAATTTATGGAAACCATGAGTTTGTTCGTTTCTTCCGTATAATTTGGACCATGCCAAAAGAAATAAGGGATAGCCTTAACATACCTGGAGTAGAAAAAATTCATATAATATTCTTGGAAAAATTTTACCCTACTCCTTCAGAACTGCAAAATGTTTACGTTGCTACCGTTCTAACAATTCTCGTTAGAATTATTTGCAAAATTTCATTGGAAGCCTTTTCTTTTCGGATGAACTTAGCGTTCTTGCTATTGAATATCAAAAATGACGAGGAAAGACTTTTTATTTCAGTTTTGATCTCTGCCCAAAGTTGAATTAAACTTTTAAAAGAGATGAAATTTTTAAAAGAAACCAAACCTTTACATACACGTTTAGTGATTTAGTGTTTTACACGTAGATGCTAGGTGGCCCCTAACTTTATATGACTTAGTAGTCATATGCTTGGTAAACATTCTTGCTTTCCACGTTGAAATTATAATCTTTATCCCCTTATTAGTTAATTAGGTAATGTCGCGTTACCTAGTAATTAGCCAATTACGCGTGTAATTAAAAATTATCTCAAATTACTTAAAATTATACTTATTTTAAATATAATTTATACATCATAATACTGTGGTCATATAGTACCTTGCATGCTAGTAGTACATAAATATCGGGTATTTTAGCTCGGGTCGTATTTTATTCCAAAATGCCAAACTTCGACGAAACTCATTCATTATTTTTTTATTTTCTTACCCTCTCACCTTCACTAATTTACTTATCCCTTGTTTGAAATGGCGTGATACTTATAATCTCAAAATAAATCTTATTCCCGAACTCACGTCGATTAACTTACGATGAAACTTCAGCGTACGAAAATGCAGGACGTAGCATTTCATTTCCGATCTTACATCAATTTACTTGTGGCGTACCTCCACGTACGAAAACATGGGGTGTAACATCATATTCCCATTTGGAACATTCGTCCTTGAATTTTTACTGATGCACTTATCATTCTCATAACCCATAGGTCTTGCGAATACTTTAGTACTCGTCTTGCAATCTAGGCGACTGTTCTATGAATGAATCCCAAAAGCCAGGGCATTCCCCGCTTTTAGTCTTTTTCTCACACCACGACTATATTCGGAATCCTTATAATCTCTTAATTCTTGTTACCTTCCATCATACGCCCTTTACGACTCTAACTTTGTATGTGCGCCTGACTCTTTTTTTCTCTTTCCTCCAGCTCTTAGCCAATCTCTCAGCCTCATTTTGTGAACATATACCAAATTACGTCAAGTTATCCCTTGGAATCATTAGCTTTAAGACCTCTAAGTAGGTCATACCATACCATAACTCTTACTTTGATTTATCGTTACTGAGGTTTGTGACCAAACTCAAGGTTACTCTCGTTGCTTATCCTATATGCATAAAGCTAAGTCTTTTAACGCTTCTTCATTACTGTTCATCTTAAGGTTGATGGCCTAATCTCATCTTGTACTTTGTATCTTTCATTGTCGATTCACCTCAATGTTGATCTATAATCTTCCATTGATAACTTGAAACTTCTTACGCAATACATTGCCAATAGGGCTTATGTTGCATCGAGAAATATTTGAAGTGATTTTCCCGATCCACTTAGGGGGTTATACTGTACTTCAATAATCGTAGTTCATAGCATCCCAATGTGATTCATCTTAAGTGCGTTCATAATGTAAATAGATATGTATACTTGGTCAAATAATTCCTTTTATTTCATCTCAGCTTTCTTCAAACGTAAGCAATTACTTTTCCTTATTTTTATTCCCCTTGATGCGTGCATACTTAACTTATCTTAGTGCCCACACATACAGGAATTCCACACAACTCATATGATCTTAAATATTACTTCTGATTTTACTTCCCATTCATTAGCCATGGTAGGTGCCACTTTTCTTTTATGGAGTGCATATAACGTTGTGGTGAGGCCGTTGTTATAATATCATTTCCTCTTTAGGTCACTGAGATTAGGTTGAAGCCTTCTTCCTTACTTTCTCAGCTAGTCTTTCATTGTAGTACTTAGGGAGGACCCTTTAACTCTTGTAAAGTTGTGAGCTTATTACGGACCTGTTGATGTCCTTCCTTGCCTATAATTATCCGTAGTTTCTTACCTCCATGCCCTTGTGCTTGTAGGGTTGCTTCTGAACTGGTATTTTGACTGTTTTCCTTGTGGCACTCTCTTTTATTCTCGTAACATTCATACGGTCCCCGAATCCTATTTGAATATATCTCAAGTATTATAATGACATTACTGCAAGGCTGAATTCTCCATGTTGGGGTTTACTACATTTGTCTTGCATGATATGTTGATCTGTCTGTAACTTCTTGTCTAGTCATGACTAGGCTCTTCCTGAATCAACTACTAACTACTCGTCGGCCCATTCTCATATCCATTTTCCACGTAATCTTTCTTGAGTTATTTCCTTGTATTAACTTACCTCACGTACTGGCTCCTTATCTATCAATAACATCTCGGGCAGGAACCCTTACTTCCCAATTTGATGTTGCGCTTACACAATGTTCTGGAATCATGGAATATCTGTAACATCTGGATAAGTTCAATATCATCCCTTTCTTATTTTTATTGTATTCTTCCTTTATTTATTCCATATTCCCCCTTTAAGGGAATACTAAGACTTGAAGTTATGACGACCTGAATATAGATGTTTTTCCTCTTCATCTTTGGCGTCCTTTCACATCATCAATGATCCTTACTTGCCTTGTGGTAATCCTTTTGTACCAAGGATAACAAAGTTCCTCACTCGCGAGGTGAAAATTACTATAACTAGCACATACAGTCTCTTAAGCTTAATTTTGCTGACATTGCTTACTTTAGGGAAGCGTTTTCCTGAATGACCATTCTCTGAATTTCTCATGAATCTTCTTCTGTTGTCCATTCTATTACTACCGGTATGAAATCTGAAATTCTCATGATGTCGACCATTATCAAATCACTAAATCCCTAATTCATGTTTACTTAATCTTGTTCACCCACCCAAACGGATATCTATTATTCTGGAGTCTAGATTTTCCTATTGGTAATCACGTTAGAGTTGCGAACTTATTTCTCGAAATGAGGATGTAACATTATGGCCTATACTCTTTTGTTGTCTCAAGGCCTGTCACCTCTCGTCTTTTCCTTCACTTGACTATAGATTCTGTAATACTTTCATCTTTTTGATATACCATTATCATCCATGTATCACATCTCGATCATAATGCTTCATTAACTCTCTCCTTATTTCCGGCTAACATTTATGTCCATCACTTTATTCTGAAAAAATGAACAAGATATTCTTTTGCTCTTAGCTCCCCTTGCTCCATCCATTGGCTCTTCGAGTTGCCTAACATTCTCTTTCTACTGGGGACAGGAGCCATACTAAGATAATATTTACCCCTTTCAAGGCCTCCAATGCCTATCTTTGTAGTACTCATAGCCGTACTATTTTAGAGTGCACCATCTGGGTGCCTCACAAGGAGATCTATTAGCATATTTTCACTATCCTTCGGAAATGTCAACTAACGCAAATATTCCACCCCCCATTTTTTTGGGTCACTCTAACCCCAGCCAGATCCTAATATTCGTCCTTCTGTTATACTACTTTTGTTAACTTCCATATGACATAAATGAGATGAGTGTGCCCATTTGTACATACCTATGCTATCGCTGAAGGTAACTCAAAATGTTTATATCTCCCGTCCTGAATGGTAAATAATGATAGTCTTCATTAACTGAGCGCCTCGTACCCTTCTTCACCTTGCTTCTTTTACTTGTTGAGACTTGTATTTATCTTCTGAATCTCTCGTTATCTTTCACCATTAAGGTGGATAGGTATTCCTGCCTTAATACTCCTTATCAAGAGGCTTACACCTTTCAGTACGAACATGATCTACTGAAGACCTCCCATTTACTTATCATAAGCATGATGCAAAGTCGAGTTCCTTTGACCCAACTGCTCCATAGCCATGTCATTTACCAACCGTCTTTCTGGATGTAGGTATCTTTTTATTATGAATAAAATAAAAGTTAGGAATTTGAATTCTTACAACTGAGCTCTACCACACGATATAGAGTAAGAAGAAAGAGCGATAGTCCTAAATGCCATTTAGCCTCCTGCTTATAAGTGTGGTGCACGACATACCCATAAACAAGACTCTACTAGACACGACTTGTAGACTCTCTAGGACAGAACTGTTCTGATACCACTTTGTCACGACCCAAACCGATGGGCCGCGACGGGCACCCGATACCTTACTCGACCGAGTACCAACGTAATGTATCTTTCTTATTACATTATCATAGACACGTGACATACGGGCCTAATAGGCCAACATAATCATTTACAAACTCAAAACATAGGCCGACAAGGCCATACAATCTTTCACGTATACGACATATGTCTACAAGCCTCTAAAAGTACATAAATGTCATAAAGGTCGGGATAGAGTCCCTCCATATCAAACAGTACCCGTCTAAACCATACTAACCAAACAAGCGACTCCGAAGCAAATGGAGAGCACCAACATCTTCCACTGAGCTGATCGCCTACTTGGAGGGATCTCGACCTATATATCGGGACCTGCGAGCATGAAAAGCAGCATCCCCACGCAAAAGGGACGTCAGTACGAATAATGTACCGAGTATGTAAGGCACATAATGTACATAAGAGACATGGAAGAAATATAGAGTACATCACTCAACCTGTAAGTATGAATAACTTTGTAAATCATAAATCACTTTTAGCAGCATGCAGATGCATATGAATGTCATGTCGTGCATACGTAACTCGTTCATAACATCATCGGCCTCTGAGGGCATCCCATCATATCATATCGGCCACTGTGGGCAAAATCATCATCGTATACCAGCTGATCAGGTGGTGGTGCGTATATAACGCCATAACCTTTCCCATATCCCATATATAACGCGTATATAATGTCGTTTGAGTATACATACATATATACGCGCATATAACGCCGTTTGAACCATATTTCAGCCACTGTGGGCAACATCATCATCATATACCCGCTGATCAGGTGGTGGTGCGTATATAACGCCGTAACCTTTTTCCATATCCCATATACATATATACGCGTATATAATGCCATCTGGTCATGGGTCAATGTGCATATGTAAATGCATGAAATGCATATGAAATACGTCAATAAAATCTCTCGGTACGTCATAAGGCCATTATGCCTCTTATTAATATCATGAAATAAACTTTACCAACATACGTATTTTTGAGACCCATGAACAGAAGATAATAATAATTCACATGGGGAATCAAGAATATAGACACCCCTAATATTTTTATGAATAGAGTAATTTATGGAAACCATGAGTTTGTTTGTTTCTTCCGTATAATTTGGACCAAGACAAAAGAAATAAGGGATAGCCTTAACATACCTGGAATAGAAAAAAATTCATATAATATTCTTGAAAAAGATTGTACCATACTCCTTCAGAACCGCAAAAGTTTTACATTGCTACGGTTCTAACAATTCTCGTTACAATTATTTGCAAAATTTCGTTGGACGCCTTTTCTTTTCGGATGAACCTAGCGTTCTTTCTATTGAATATCAAGAATGAGGAGGCAAGACTTTTTATTTCAGTTTTGATCTCTGCCCAAAGTTGAATTAAACTTTTAAAAGAGATGAAATTTTTAAAAGAAACCAAACCTTTACATACACCTTTAGTGATTTAGTGTTTTACACGTAGATGCTAGGTTGACCCTAACTTTATATGACTTAATTAGTCATATTCTTGGTAAACTTTCTTGCTGTCACGTTGAAATTATAATCTTTATCCCCTTATTAGTTAATTAGGTAATGTCTCGATACCTGGTAGTTAGCCAATTACCCATGTAATTAAAAATTATCTCAAATTACTTAAAATTCTACTTATTTTTAATATAATTTATACATCATACTACCGTGGTCATATGGCACCTTGAATGCTAGTAGTACATAAATACCGGGTATTTTAGCTCGGGTCATACTTTATTCCAAAATGCCAAACTTCGACGAAACTCATTCATTTTTTTTTATTTTCTTACCCTCTCACCTTTACTAATTTACTTATCCCTTGTTTGAAATGGACTGATACTTATAATCCCAAAATAAATCTCATTCCCGAACTCACATCGATTAACTTATGATGAAACTTCAGCGTACGAAAATGCAGGACGTAACATTTCATTTCCGATCTTACATCAATTTACTTGTGGCGTACCTCCACGTATGAAAACATGGGGTGTAACATAGGCAATAAAATAATTAAACTAAGGATATGAATAAACAACCCAGTATGATATATTAACTCGTCAAATCATTATTTGAATATCAACATGCATGTAAAACCATAACCCTAAAACAAACGAGTTTAGTCACGCATAGTCATGGTAGCAATCTCAAATAATTACCAAGAATACATAAAAATCAATAAAAGAAGGGAAAAAGAAGAACTCAAGATGAATTTCACGGTCTCCAAACTCTGTGATGGTGTTTCTCCGCTTCAAAGTGTGTTAGATGACCTAAAAGAAGTATTTTTGGCTTATATATTACATACAAAAGTCGTTTGCCAATTTTTTCCTTTTTTATTTTCCGAATCATCTTTAGGGATTGATGCTGAGTTGGATGCTTCACGTGTGCCTCAGCTTTAACTTCTCAGCATCGGATGTTGGGGTGGATACTTCACGTCCACCCTCTGTTCCCGACTTTGCTGCGCCCAGGTGCGGATGATAAGGTGAATGACTTCTTCCGACTTCACTGCCCAAGATAAACTAAATACCCTTTTTTCCTAGGTTGGATGCAACACATCCACCCTTTTCTCCTATAGCTGGAGCATTTTTTCTTCATATTTTTGCACTCCAAACATCCTAAATCATCACACACAACTTAATTAGTCATACAACCAATAATTAACACATTTTGGGCATTTTAAACACCAAATATCATTAAAAAGTGGTTAAAACATGGGTAAAGTAACATTAAAGCATATGGAAATATGCCCAACATCACCACCCCACAATTAAGCCTTTGTCTGTCCTCGGACAAACTAAAGTCAACCTATAGACCAACAAAAATTAAGCTTATTGCTATCAAGCCACACATTTCAATTAAGCTCAAGAACTCATGATTTTGGTTGATACCAACAATTAGCCTTTTTCATATGCATTCTTGGACTTTCTTGCCCATGTTAAAACCATGTCTAGCGCACTATTGAACAGTTCAAACCAATCAAATAGAAAATTTGGGAAATCTCAACCTCACAAACTGACTCCCTTGCGTAACTACTTTCAGGCCAACTTACTTACTCTGACTGAAGAGTCTAATAAAGTCACCTATACATCATGAAACATGTGTCTTCACCACAAAAAAAAAAGAGAGATATTCCACACACTCAAATAAAATTTGAATGTAATATAAGGACTTCAAATAATAGAAGATATCACTCACCATTTTAAAGAAGTTCACATGCGCACAAAAGGTACCATAGACTTGCCCGTTATGTAAACTTCTACTAATGTAGGCCTGATCAGTCTAAAATCAATTAGAACTTTATCGTGGTTGTAGCATGAGTTAAGGGACAGGTAGGATATATGTAGGAAATAGTGGTTAACCCTCCTAAGTACTTTAACACGTCAAGTAATCACTTCTAACGCAACTTTCTTCTACCCAACTTCAAGTTCACAACAATATCACCCAAAAAACATTTCCTCTTTCTTTAAGAACTACTTTAATTTATACCCCACTAGCAAGAACAAGACAACAATTTAATCATCTATATTTTTCTTCTTTTTTTCCATATTTTTCTCCTTTTTGTTCATTCAACTATTCTTGTTTTTTTGTATTTTTATTTTCGCTAGTGGTGTATTATTTTACAAAATAAGTGCACCTTTATCCCTTTCATTGGTTTAACTCAAAAGCCACCTAAATACCATCCTTACTGCTTTTAGCACTTATTTTATAGTTAAAGTGCTTTAAGAGGTAAAAGTATCAAAAGTTTCAATTAAGAACAAAAGGGTATAGGGTCGTACTATGAGTGCCAAGTAAAAGGCCTGCAGGCTGAAAGGGGTTAACTGGGAATGATTTTATTTGTGGTAGCATTACAATTCAAAAGAGATCAAAGAAGGCATAAAATCATATTTCAAACCAAGCAGAATCTAGGATTTCCCTTCAACTCATATGCAGGGCAAGTTCTAGGCACAAATATACTACATGGAACTACATAAAAAATCTCACCACACTATAGAACATGATTCAATTATGACGGCTACATTCTAACTCTCAATCAAAGAAAGTACAGAGTTAAGCCAAAATTTTAATGCACAAGGCACAACAGGTAGCACAGGAGTCAAGAAAATGAGCCTAAGCTTCACAAAAAACTATTCTACTCTTTAAGGCACAGATCGTTCTCAAAAAACTCATGGAGAAGGTCTAACTCTGCTGGTATCAAACAAGTCATTAAGTATGCCGAATTGAGTCTGAGTCTCTATATCCTACACTAATCTAAAAATAAAAACAATACTCGATTGAAAAATTCATCCCTTGGAAAAGGACCGATGGCCAACGAAAAACCAAGGGGAACTATTGCCTAAAAGATTAAACTTAAGTTAACTACTCAAAGCACATAAAATATTTTTTGTTCTTTTCTTTATTTTTTTGTCCATTTCCTAATACTAACACTAATTTCAAGAATCAAATAGGACCTTAATTCCTCGAGAGAACTGTCCAGGTAGTCCGTCGTCGGGAAAAGTCCACTATCTTCTGATTTTTTTAATAGTTGTATCTACCAACTATTATAAGGCTACTTACTACAAATAGAAACTACAAGAGACTGAGAGTTACTACTTATAGGTGAATTTACTAACTATTACATGCGATTAATTTGGTGAATATTACAGCCCCAAAAGTATCAAAGAAATAAAGATTGTAATAGTTAAGTACATGCATCCACACAAAAAATGAATAACCCCCACCCCACACATAGAACCGTGAATTTACCCTAATACACACAAATAAAGTAGAGTAGAGTGAGAAGAAACTCCCTCAAGTCGATGTGGAGGGATCCTCCGTGGTTTGTGGAGGAGCATCAGAAGCAGTGGTATGGAAAGTCGGGACTAAAGTAGTGGCAACAATCGAGTAAGTACTCGAAGCATCCACGACATCTATCATTACTCCCTATGGCATAGCAATATCATCCTCACGAATAGGGGGATCGTTCACAGTCCTATCATCACCAGGTGGAGCTGAGTTTGCAGCATGTGGCACAGTGGTCTCAGTGGGTATGGTGGATGGAGACACCAGGACTATAGGAGGAGCAGAAATGGATGGTCCAGTAGCAGATGGGGCGAGCAACTATGAAATACTTATATATATACATTGGACCAAAGCACAAAGGATTAGTGATACCTCCCTCATCATTGTAGCCTACTAAGTCTGGACTCGACTTAGATCTGCACGAGTCTGAATCAACTCACCTCCAGTGGAACTCAACTCCGCACGAGTTGTGATCAACTCAGCCTATTCTCTTGCATATCAGCTCTCATCTGCTCAAACAAATGTTGGATAGTGAACTTAGAAGCCCTCCCATTGTTCGGCTCCAGTACAAAAGTTGTTGATACCCAATTTTGCTCTCATATATTTTTAAATAATATATATACTTTCAAAATATCATTATTCATTATTATTTTATTTACAAGATTTATTCAAACATTTTCTCATAATTTTAAAACACCAAAATAATTTTTTTCTTGCATTTAAATCATTCAATATTTATAAATTATCCTTTAAATTATTTTTATAATGACTCAATCATCCAGTTTATTATTCTACATCTATATATATGCTTCATAATATTTTACTTTGTTTATGTAATTATATTTCATATTTTTAGGCTATTTACATAATTTTGCAAGGAATAGCCTATATTTTATGCATAATTACATTTTATTGTATTATTTGTGCTAAAAAGCATTTTTATAATGTCAATCTAGTATTCTAAATAATTTTACTTCATAAATGATATTTTTATTATTTATTAATCTTTTTTATAAATTATTTTTAAAATAATTTTGCATATTTATTTTATAGACCAATACAAGGCTATTTTGGACCAAATTAGGCCCAAACCTTTGGCCCACTCCACTTCACTCATCAGAAGCCCAAACCAAAAACCCCTTTAATAAACCCGATCGGTACTCGTTTAATTAATCGCCCCAGCCCCTTTTTAAAATCCTAGCCTTTGATCTCTAAGATCAACGACCCGCAATTAACCTACCCCTTGTAATTACCCAACCCAGACCCTAATCTCACATTCCCTCTAACCCTCCTCCTTGAAACTCTCTCTTCTTCTCTTTTCTAAACCCTAGCCGCTTTCCTTAATCCCTCTCCTAGTGAGATTCGACTACTATTTTCTTGCCATATTCGAATCCTTCTAGTATTGGTTGTCTGTTTGTGGTGTTACCTAAGAGCTTGCCTAAACATGGCAAGAAATAATCTCTGAAATCGAACAAAATGGGTTTGAATCTCTTATTTTGAGCACTATTTTGTCTACATACGTTCAACATTGTATAATGCGTGTCCGATTTCTTTTGAATTTTTGTGATTTACACATTCCCTAAAAAAAACTAGGGTTTACCGGATTTCTCTCCTAAATTGATTTCGAACTGATTTTCCATGTTTCCTTTCCTTATCTGTTGTTTGATTTATTTTATTCCCTTATGTGTTCATTCAATGTTAACTGCTATATAAACCCCCATTTTCCCTTCTTGGGACAGACTTGGAATTGATATTTCTTCACTAAAAAATTGGGGGTTTTGCTACTCGCTTGTTCTGTATTCTGTATTCTGTATTGGCCGGCTGAAAGCCAAAGCCATTAACACCTTGTTACTCAACTTGTTCTTGGTGTGAGCATTTTCCTGAGATCATCGAAGCTCTTGGGAACTTCGACGCATTGGGATTCTGGTTTTTTTTATGGAAATATGTTCTTTATTGTTCTTTGTTTAACTGGTGAGTTACTGGACCTTTGTAATTTTGTCCCCATGTATCTGCATTTTTACATATGTCCTCACCTCTGAAGTTCGTTAGCTTAATGAGTTTTCTGGGTTATTTTGTGTGCAATTTTGTTTGTTCTACTTCATTTTTAGGTCTCCTTAACTTTTAACTTCATATTGTTGATAGTTCAAAGTATGCCTAAACCTGATTTTACTAAATTAGATTCCTTTCGAGTTCATCTAGCCTATGTGTTACAACTTATTACCGTTTAGGACCTTTGCATTTTTTAGCATCTCCTTGTTGTTTAATTTTTCTTTAGGTTATCAATCGTGTTATTTGAACATATTTTACCTGCATAATTTTTATCTCCTTTAGCCGACTAGTCAATTTTATTCAAAACATGAATGAGTGCGCTCACTATATGGCACAAGTCGGTTTCCTATCCTATTCTGAATTGTTGTGATGATATCTTGCCTATATAGCATGTTTTGATCATGTTTCTCTAGTAGTATGCCCGTTAGCATGTTTTGACTTCCTTGACTCCCCAGTATTTGTAATAATCTGTTCCCATCATGTCTAAATGTTGTTCTGCTACAAAATAGTATGACTCTCTTGTAACACTAGGACCTATACTTAGCATAATTTGAACCTTTCCCTTTATTATGAATCTGTGTATGATACATTTCCACAAATCCTGCAAATATGTTCTTCTCTTAACTCTGCTAATGCATGACTGCTTATGCACTAAGTGTTGAACCTGTTTTTCTAAATCTTTGTTAAGTTTGTGCTTAAAACATATGACTTGTTCGATTATCTGCTCTATATGCAACTTGACTATGTCTGTATCCCTTAGTTTGTCTTTCAACCTTGGTTTACTATCCTTTACTTGTCACCTGAGCTCTCTCTTGAATTTGCATTCTTAGCCCGCTAAAATCCAAGGCTGCCTAGGTTCCATTATTGACCTCCCTAGTGTGAGCACTGCTCGAGGTCCGATTGAGACCCTTGTGAACTCTGAAACACTAGGATTTAGTCCTTAGTCATTTCCTAAATCCAAACTAATCCTACTCATCCCATTATGTTATCTATTGTATACATGAATTGACTGATTTAAATGGTATAATACTTGGCACTATGATCAAATGAATCGACTATGGGCTCCTTCATGGATTCTGGGTTCATATGTTGAATATGGATCCTTATTTGAGACCTGGGTATGCTGTATTGAAGGCCCAGACAATGCTGGGTATTTCATTTTGAGCCTACTGTGGGCATGTTGTCACTGTTGTGTATGATTTGTATTTTACTCATTATTTGGGCCTGTAATAACTTTATAAACGGTTGGGGTGTTAGTGAATGGGAAATGAGTAGAATTCAATATTTGCATGCAAAATGGGTAGATAATATGCCTATATGATTTGGTAAGTTATTGATATATCTGTTGCTCAATTACTATGTGCACTATAGAAACCATTCCATTAGAGGAAGCACACACACACATACACAGCCTGCTAGCAAACACAAGTAGAAAATGCTGCAATTATGTTTACTGCAATATGTTTATTAGAAAACCTGCCTATATGAATTAGTTGTCATTGATGTTTCTTTCAATTCTCATCGCCTGCTAGAAATCATGCCTATAAGATTCCATTATTCTGCATGGCACCGTTCACCTAGAAAATATGCATATAGGATTAAGATATAATAATAAAAAATAAGCTCTAAGTACTATGCGTTAGAATCCTGCCTATAGGGAATAATTGCTCGCCATAATTGGTTAATGCTAATTATTCAAACATATTTTATGTGCGCTACTGTTAGAAAGCATGAATAATTCTGGGACTTGTCCAGCGGATTTTGTTATATTCAACTGTGTAGATCACCTAGGCATAACACGTACAGGGTTAATAACTTAAAACTTTCAATAACCAGCTTGTAATGCCTGAATAATTCTGTCTATGAGAAATATCTCACCTTTGAAACGGTATACATGATTTAACTCAAAGAATCATCTAGAAATCATGTCTAAAGGGCTTAAGGTTCTGAATTCTGAAATCTCCTTATTTGCATACATGTCCGTGTGTATTTGTTGTTTAAGTGTGGAGGTTAACGTGAGCCTCTAACTGCCTTTACATGAAGTCTTTATGTGTTTTTTCCTGTCGCCTAGCTTTTCATTTTTGAGCAACCTAGATAAGGTCTAGAACCATCCAAATAGAGGTCCAAAACCTCCTAGACCATAGGTATGGGATGGGTAGTGCACGCATAGGGTACAACTTAGAATTGAATTAGAACGCTTTAGGTAAACAACTTTAAATATTAATCGGGTAGCAGGAGATGATAGTCTGTTCCCGCTGAATAATATGAGTAACACACTATCCCAAGGGAGTTACGAAATATTATTTATGTTGCACGGGGCGATCCTTTATACTAAAAAACTTAGGACCCCTTTTTCTTTCTTTCTTTTTAGTAGGATTAAAATAGTTGTACCCCTATATTCGCATTAAGATATTTGTAATAAAATTTTTGGATTTTAGTATTCTCTTTGATTATTTGATTACGTAGCCTAATTCACATAATTTATGTTCGTTCGGGACCCATAGTTGTGGACCTCGAGGAGTGCCTCACACCTTCTCTTTGAGGTAGCTTGAGACCCTACCCGATCTTTGGTGGTATTGACTAGTTAAACCGGAATCATTTGCAAATAGGTGCCCTAATGCACCTTAAAAATTGTTAGGTGGTGACTCTCCTCTTTTAATACCTCTTTAAAAGAGTTATCACATGTCGAAATCCGATTTCACGAGAAAAAGGGACGGGAGAGCATGGCGACTCTGTTGGGGATTTGTACTTAGTCTCTTACCATAGCGAACTTGGCTTATGTGGACCAGTCTTCTTTGTTATAAACGCGCTAGCCTTTTCCATCTTTATTTGCTACTACATGCACATCCTCTCCTGTTTTCCTTTTAATTCGTTGTTACATGCACATCTCTCTCTCGTTTTCTTTTTACTTGTTTAATTCGTTGTCATATGCACATCCCTCTCCCATTTTCCTTTTACTTGTTTAAATTCGTTGTAATATGAACATCCCTTACCTTCTATACCTTCCTTTTCTTAAATCGATTATAACATGTACATCCCTTTCTTATTCACCTTTATTGGATCTAAACTGCTCTTCATTTCTTTAAATATTTCTATATCATGTCTCTCCCGCCCCTACTCCCTAATTTACTTTATTACATTCCTTATATTCCACGGACTAACTTCTTTCTTTGTCTTTCTTTTACGTCTTTTATGTTTTTCCTTAATATTGTATTTATTGCTTTTACATATTTACCATGCAAATAATTGACAACGTGTTATTATCTCTGCATAAAGAATGCTTCACATCATATTACACTCGTGCCAAATTAATAACATAGCGGCACTTGATGAGTGTCTGTGCTCTTCCAAAATTACCCTTTTAAATTGAAAAGGCGTATTTGCCGTAAACTAGTCGATCAGCGGTGCAGTCGACAGTCTCGTGCCTTTCCCTCTCAAGTTGTCCACTTGAGAGTACCGGTCTAGAACATTCTAGAAACCTCGATCCAATATTAATTGTGCATGCATCATGTCAGATCTAGTACGGATTAGAACATTGTTCACATGATAACCCAATAAGATAAGCCTTGACCAAGTCCGATGGGATTTCCATAATCCCAATGGACACCATCACGTTATGTGCATTTCTTGGAAAAAACATGTCGGTATGTTGATCATTAATGTGTAAATAGTCAAATCTGGAGGGGGAGAGGGCTAACTTTATTTCTTTGCCAAAAATGAAGCACGAAGTCCCCAGGTTTGGCATGGTTCAAAACATCCCACCTTTGCTACTTGATTGGTGGAAGAACTTCTCGCCTAGTGACAAGAATCATGTGAAAAGGGTCCTTGGTAATTTACCGTCCTTATTGGACATCCGGCCGAATAGAGAAATGATTGAGGCCGCCACTACGTTTTGGGATGAGAAAAGGAATGTCTTCCGCTTTGGTGACATAGAAATGACTTCTCTCCTATAAGAAATAGGAGGTTTCGCTAAGCTTCCATGGGATAGTCTGGGTCTATTACTACCAGAAAATTGCACCCCCTGCAGTTTTTTGAAAATGTTGGGTTTGAAGAAAAATGATGAGTTACTTTGCCTGAAGAAGTCATACATCCCATTTTAATTGCTTTATGAATGTTATGGGCACAACAAGTCATATCGCCTTCATCAGGATGAACTTGCCATCACTTCCTTGGGTTGGACGTATCGCCGAGTTTATGTGTTCATTGTCTGCTTCTTGGGGTTGCTGATATTTCCGATGAAATGGGGAAGGATCTACTCTCGCTTAGCCATGGTCTCTAGGACTCTAATGGAAGGAATCGAGGGACAAACTTACACTATCATCCCCATGATCTTGGCTGAAATGTAATGCACTCTAGATCAATGTAAGCAGGGGTATGGAGACTTTAAGGGTTGTAATCTATTGCTGCAGGTTTGGTTATTAGAAAATTTTCAGAGGGGAGAATATTTCCAAGAGATTCTGTGAAGACCATTGAATGACTACATAAATTACCATCATCAAAAGAGAATGACATTTATCCCAGATAGGTTTGCACAACTTGGAAGTGTTGTGAGTTGGGTGTGCTTCTTTAGCAATCTGACTGACGAAAAGGTACATTGGATGTTTGAATATTTCCCTAGCAGTGAGTTCATCATCAGATCAAGAGATACTACTCATCTAGTGTTGATCGGGTTAAGGGAAATCTATCATTATGCTCCTACAAGGGTAATAAGGCAAGCGGGAAGAAACAGGTTATACCTCGAGTTTCCAACATAGTCCATTACAAGGAGGATTTTAAAGGGAACTTCATTCCATTCATGTTCGAGGCACATCATATGTGGAATCAAAAGTTCATTGTGGAGAAAGATACTATCGAGCCAGACAAGTATCATGCCGGCCATGTTTACTTCTACCCATCATGGTTGGTAGATGATATAGCGGGAGATGTCAAGCCGAGAATTAATTTGAAAAATAGGGTTATAGATGACGTTGTTGAAGCACAAGTCAAGTATAGGATGCTGCACAAGAGGGTCTTCGAGTCTGAAGCTAGACATTTGGAACAACACAAAGTGGATATGGAAGCAATCAATGAATGGACAGAAATTGCTACTAAATCAACAAAGAGATTGGAATATTTGTAGCAAAGGCTCATGGAACTTGAGGGGAAGATGAAAAAGAGACTCTCGAATTTTGAGAACATGGAAAGCAATGAAAGAGGGCATATAGCAAGGGCTTACCTACTGTTGGATATGCACGACCTGAGAACTTGATTGATGCATCCAAGAAGTCCAAGCATGGAGAAGGTCCTTCTGGGGCCAAGTAGATCTGGAAACAATGTCTTTACTGCTTTCTAGATTGGTTTTAGATTTTGATTGTAATAAGGCAAATGTTGTTTGTGACTTTCTCATTATTGTCGTTTTAGTAATGATTTTATTCATTTCGCATTAATAAAATGATGCAATTATTGGCATCATTTTTCTCCAAGTCTATGTGTCGCTTAGGCCTACCTCGGGCACAACGAGGTTCCTCAAATTAGGACGCAAATTTATTTTGCAACACATGTTCAATATCGTAAACATTATTTTAATGCTCCTTACTGACTTGGTTACCTTTTTGTTTTTCTTTCCTTTTGATTATTCTCATTCCCCAAGGTTGGTTCATGCATACTGGAATTGTCAGCATATCACACCAGATCCAGAGGTCCTCCACCTCCTCCTCCACCAAGTGATCCCAAGAACAAAGGAAAAGCGAAGATGAATGATATGAGTAGTATTAGAAATGACAATGCTACCCACGTAGAGAACATTGAAACTTCAGACGGTCAGAGTACTCCATCACAGAATGATTTGGTCCTACGTCTGGAACAGAAAATATTGGAGCTACAAGGGGAATTTGAGCAGGTCTGAAACATCGCAAACCTTTCCCTCACTCTAAACGTCCCCGACATAAACAAACAAAATACAAAAGCCTAAAACCCAGCACCTCCCCAAAACACACAAAACCAAAATCCACCAAATCCTCCTGCGCCACATCAATCCGCCACAAAACCATAATCCTCCACCAGTACCTACTCCTCCATAACACCATCACCATCCTACTCAATATCCACAAACCACCACTTACCACACTCCTCAAAATGCACCACAGCCTACCCCCTGATCCCCAAAACTCAACCAATGACCATCATTATGCCTAGATTCTCGGACTCCACCAAAACAATCCCATAAATGTGGAAACTTTACCCCATACCCCACAACAAACCCTATATATACCTGAATCCACCAAGAAGGACATGCTCATCAAGAACATAGCGGAAGAACTCAAGAAGCTCACTGGCAGGGTTCAGAGTGTCGAAAGGCGACAAGGGCATTGAGGGTTTGAACTATGAGGATTTGTGTATTCAACCAGATGTAGAACTGCCGGAGGGTTACAAACCTCCCAGGTTCAAAATGTTCGACGGAACTGGTGATCCGAAAGTGCATCTGATAACGTATTGTGATAAAATTATAGGGGTTGGCAAGGATGAACGAATACGTATGAAACTATTCATGAGAAGCCTCACTGGGGATGCCTTGTCTTGGTATATCAGTCAGAACCCAAAGAAGTGGGTTAGTTGGGAGAGCATGGCATCAGATTTCATGGACCGATTCAGGTTCAACACAGAGAACGCACCAGATGTTTTCTATATTCAGAATCTTAAGAAGAAACCAACGAAAACCTTCTGCGAGCATGCTACTCAGTGGAGGTCTGAAGCCGCAAAAGTAAGGCCATAACTTAATGAAGAACAGATGAATAAGTTCTTCATTAGAGCTCAAGACCCGGAATACTATGAAAGATTGA
Source organism: Nicotiana knightiana (assembly GCA_005239525.1). Lineage (NCBI taxonomy): Eukaryota > Viridiplantae > Streptophyta > Magnoliopsida > Solanales > Solanaceae > Nicotiana > Nicotiana knightiana. The sequence continues at coordinate 19,427 of ML390211.1, read as the reverse complement.
TGGTTATTAAAAACCATAAATTTTCTAAAATCATCAAGTTGGGGGAAAAATAGAAGAAGGGATCAAAAGCAGAATGGTGAAAAACTTTGAAGCACTCCAAGCCACAAATAAAGCTTTGCATCCAAGAGGTATCTCCAAGAAGAAAAAAGTGGGTGCAGTAATGGTAGCCCAAGGTCCAAAGTCGCCTCTTACATACCAAACACCCCCACCCACATATCAGCCTTCACCTCCCAGCTACCAACAACCTGCCGCCACCTACCATACTTATAATACCCAACTAGCATATTACCACTCACCACCCAGACCAAATTTCGACCACAGACCACCCAAACAATACACTCCAATTGCTGAACCCATAGACCAACTATACGAGAGGCTAAAAGATGTTGGTTATGTCACTCCTATTCCTATTGTTGCTATGGAAAACTCTTCTCAGTGGATTAACTCAAATAAGACATGTGCCTATCACTCAGGCATGAAGGGTCATACTATTGATGAGTGTCGCACTATGAAGGAGAAGATTCAGACGTTAATTGACACTAAAGTCATATAGGCAAAGGAGGTTGCACCCAACGTACGTAACAATCCTCCCCGGATCACAGAGGTAAAGGGATAAATGTGATAGAGACATATCAAGAATGGTATTTGGAAGGGTCAATTGGACTCATTCGAGAAGGGGATAATCCTAAAACATCTCCAGTCACTCTCACACCTATCGTGGTACGAACTCAGGCACCAATTAAAGTTCATGTCATCACACCAACTCCGTTTGAAATTGAAGTAAAAACACCTTTCACCGTGATGGTAGAATCTACGCTTTCTTATAAGTCCAATGCTATACCATGGGATTATGTTGTGGAAGCAATAAGGAAAGGAAAAACAAAAATGGAAGAAATAGGTGCAGCGCAAGGCATGACTAGAACCGGTAGGGTTTATACACCCGAGAATTTGGGAGGAACAAGCAAAAAAGCTGCGTCTAAGTCGCCTATCATTGAGACTGGCCTGGATGACCTTTGGAGAAAGGTGCAGGCAAGAGAATATTCTCTGGTTGACCATCTGAACAAGAACCCTACTCAAATATCCATTATCATTGCTGCAAAACTCTGAGGCACATAGGAATGCCCTGATGAAGGTGTTGAATGAAGCCTATGTACCCACTAACATCACCAATGGAGAAATGGCCAACATGGTAGGGGAATTGTTAGAAAGCCACAAAATAACTTTTCATGAAGATGAGCTGCCACCAGAAGGATTAAGTCACAACAATGGACTACATATCACAGTGCAATTTGAAGACAAATTCATCGCCAGAGTTCTGATAGATGGGGGCTCGAGTCTCAACATATATCCACTAACTACTCTGAAAAGATTGGGTAAAGTCCTGCACAAGATACAAGCAAGAAGTATGAATGTGAAAGCATTTGATGGATCTCAAAGGGCCACAATTGGGGAGATCAACCTCAGCCTACAGATGGGCCCAACCTTGTTTGATGTCGAGTTTCAAGTACTAGATATATATGCTACCTAATATCTATTGTTGGGGCGACCCTGGATACATGTCGCTAGGGCCGTAGCTTGTACTCTACATCAGGTCGTGAAGTTTGAGTGGAACCATCAGCAAGTGATTAGCCATAGAGACGGGAGTAACCCCATTTACACCAATCAAACTGTTCCATTCGTCGAGAATAGAAGGAAGTTGGGTGGAGAAACATACCATCACATTGAGCACGTCAATGCAATTTAGAAAGACAAATGGTGGAGCAATAATATAGAAAGTATATCTTCGTGGATAGGGTATGAACCTGGCAAGGGTCTCAGCAAGAATCTTTAGGGGATCACCTAACTGATACAGCTAAAGCATCGTGGTAAAACTTTTGGGCTTAAGTATAAATACACCTGGCAAGAGTACCAGGATTGGCCGCCGCCATGGTGTGCTCCTTATTACCCGCTAGAACAACCAATACCACATTTGCACCAGTCATTCCATCAAGATGACATGATGTGGGGGTCCGAAGAAGATGAAGTTTTAGCTGGCATAAGGGATTTGTTTCTGGATGATGAAGACATGGATTGTTGTGCGATAGTTGAGGAGGAAGAACTTATTATTCAGACCGTGGAGAAAGGATCTGTTCTTAAGAACTGGACTGCTGCACCATCAACGGCTCGCCGAGTTTCTGGGTAGCCTGGCAATTAGCATCATTTATTTTTAAAAGAAATTTTATGAGCATCTAAGACATTTTTAAAAAATTTTAAGCGCATTTCGTTTTAAAATAATTTCTCAAATCATCGAGCTGCACTTTTTTGACTTTTTAAAATTTTTATCAACGGATTGCTATTTTTAGTATTTATTATTATCTTTTACATTATCTCTGTACAGGGTTATTATTACTTATTCTGATGAACCTATGACTGTGACATGTAATGAGACAACGCAACATGAGGATAGTGATTCAGAGGATCCAAAAGAGGATATAATATCTAAGGAAATTGTCAGAGAAGTGAAAAACTTTGAGAACAAGCCTAAGTCTAATTTGGACGAGACTGAAACAGTTAATTTGGGAGATTCCAAAACAGTCAAGGAAACGTGTGTAAGCATTCATCAATAGTCGTCAAAGAAGGAAGAATGCATCCGGTTCTTGAAAGAGTATGAGGTATTTTGCATGGTCCTATGATGATATGACCGCTTTGAGCACGTCTATAGTGGCTCATAAGCTACCTACCGATCCCATGTGTCCACCTGTAAAGCAGAAACTCAGAAAATTCAAGCTAGATATGAGTTTGAAAATAAAAGAAGTCACTAAGCAAATCAAAGCCAAGGTCCTCAGAGTGGTTGAATATCCGACCTGGTTCGTTAAGATTGTGTCGGTTCCAAAGAAAGATGGGAAGGTTAGAGTGTGTGTCGATTATCGGGACTTAAACAGAGCAATTCCCAAAGATGATTGTCCAGTTGCCCAATATACACATACTAATCGACAACTATACCAAACATGAACTCCAATCTTTTGTGGATTGCTTCAAGGGATATCATCAGATCTGGATGGATGAAGAGGATGCTGAAAAGACAGCCTTTATCACACTATGGGGAGTGTATTGTTACAAAATAATGTCATTTGGCCTGAACAATGTTGGAGCCACTTATATGAGAGCTATGACAACCATTTTCCACGACATTATACACAAGGAGATAGAGGTGTACGTGGACGACGTCATCATCAAATCTAAAAATGGTACATATCACATAGCAAATTTGAAGAAATTTTTTTATCGACTTCGAAGGTACAATATGAAACTGAATCCCGCAAAGTGTGCCTTCGAAGTCCCTGCTAGAAAGTTATTAGGTTTCATTGTCAGTCGCCGAGGGAATGATCTAGACCCGTCAAAGGTCAAGGCTTACCAAGACTTGCCACCTCCAAAGAACAAGAAAGATGTGATGAGTTTCTTAGGGCGTCTCAATTACATCAGTCGTTTCATAGTACAATCAACTGTGATCTGTGAACCGATTTTCAAAAGGTTGAAGAAAGATGCCGCAACAAGTTTGACTGAAGAATGCCAGAAAGCCTTTGACAAAATCAAGGAATATTTATTCAAACCACCTGTTATGGTCCCACCAGAAACTGGGAGACATCTGCTACTTTGTTTATCTGTAATAGATGGGGATTTTTGGTTGTATTTTGGGATAACATGACGAGACAGGAAGAAAAGAGCGGGCCATATACTATCTGAGTAAGAAATTCACACCCTACGAGGCACGGTATTCTTTGATGGAGCGCACCTGCTGCGCTTCGACATGGATAGCTCAAAAGTTGAGGCACTACTTCTGTGCCTACACCATATATCTCATATCAAGGATGGATCCGCTAAAATACATCTTCCATAAACCCATGCCTACGGAAAAGTTAGCAAAATGATGGATATAACTGAGCGAGTTCGACATCATCTATGTAACTCAGAAAGCGGTCAAAGGGCAAGCATTGGCGGATCATTTGGCATAAAATCCTGTAGATAAAGAATATGAACCATTGAAAATTTATTTTCCCGATGAAGTGGTATCATTCCTAGGAGAAGATATCACTGAAGCATATGATGGTTGGAGAATGTTCTTCGATGGAGCTGCAAACTTCAAAGAAGTGGGTATTGGAGCAGTCTTAGTATCAGAAACAGGTCAACACTTTCTGGTATCCGCAAAACTCCGATTTCCATGTACCAACAACATGGCAGAATATGAGGCCTGCATCTTAGGACTCAGGCTAGCCATTGACATGAATGCTCCGGAATTGCTGGTAATTGGAGATTCTGACCTTTTGGTACATCATGTTTTGGGAGAATGTGCTACAAAGAATACCAAAATATTTCCATATTTGTACTATGTACAAGAGTTAATGAAGAGATTCACAAAGATATAATTCAAACAAGTTGCTAGAGTCCAAAATGAGTTTGCAGATGCATTGGCCACTTTATATTCCATGATACAACACCCAAATAGGAAGTTCATAAATCACATCCCAATAGGGATTCATAATCAGCCGGCTTATTGTTCTCATGTTGAAGAAGAAATTGATGGAAATCCATGGTTCCACGACATCGAAGAATATTTGGCAAAAAGTGAGTACCCGGAGCGAGCAAATCATACTCAGAAACGCACACTGCAAAGATTATCCAACCACTTATTTCAAAGCAGAGGAATTATGTATAGATGGACTCCAGACATGGGATTATTATGGTGTGTCGATGCCAAGGAAGCATCCAGATTGCTCGAGGAAATACATGTTGGAACTTGAGGACTGCACATGAATGGTTTTGTCTTAGCTAAGAAGATATTGAGTGCAGGATATTACTGGATGACTATGGAAACAAACTTCATCATGTATGTCCAAAAGTGTCATCAATGCCAGGTACATGCCGACATGATATGAGTGCCACCTAATGAACTCAATGCAACAAGTACGCCTTAGCCTTTTTCCGCTTGGGGGATGGATGTCATTGGTCCAATCGAACCCGTCGCTTCAAATGGGCACAGGTTCATTCTAGTGGCCATAGACTATTTCATAAAATGGGTTGAAGCTGCATCTTACAAGGCTGTAACCAATAAGGTCATCCCAGATTTTGTTCGAGATCGTATTGTTTGTCGGTTCAAGGTACCAGAATCAATCATCACTGACAACGCCGCCAACCTTAACAATGACCTAATGAAATCCATGTGTGAGACTTGCAAGATCAAACACAAGAATTCCATAGCATACAAGCCGCAAATGAATGGAACTATGGAAGCTGCCAATAAGAACATCAAGAAGATATTGAGGAAAGTGGTAGATAATCATAAATAATGGCACGAGAAATTACCATTTGGCTTACTTGGATATCATACCACGGTTCGCACATCGACTGGGGAAACTCCTTATTTATTGGTCTATGGTACTGAAGTCGTTATTCTCCCAAAGTAGAAATTCCTTTTTAAGAATCATACAAGAGGCTGAACTCAGTGATACAGAATGGGTACGAAGTCGCTATGGACAACTGGCTCTCATTGATGGAAAAAAATGAATGTGGTATGTCACGCTCAACTCTACCAGAATAGAATGTCCAGAGATTTCAACCCAAAGGTCAAGTCTAGATAATGTACACTGAGGCATTTGGTACTAAAGCAGATCTTCCCACATCAAGATGAAGCCAAAGAGAAATTTTCACCCAATTGGCAAGGGCCTTACATGGTTCATCGAGTACTAATGGGAGGAGCACTCATACTTGCAGAAATGGACGGAGAAATTTGGCCAAAGGCTATCAACTCAGACGCATTCAAGAGATGCTATGTTTAGGATTGTTTACAATTTTTCATTTGATGTAACTGAACTATGCTCGACTTGATTCCCGTTTAAGAGGGGATACGTAGGCAGCCCCGTGGGTTTGGTCACATCTTAATAAAACCTTCATTTGTTTCCATTATCAAAACTGGGGCAGAACTTTGAGGAGGACCCTCAAATTTCTAAAGCAAGTCCAGCCAACTTCTTCATACACAGAAAAGTCAAAGAATTGCATTTAAACTGGGGCAGAATTTTGAGGAGGAGGATCCTCAAAATTCTAAGGCAAGGAGGTCGCAATGTATCTAAATATGTCACAGTCATCGATTCATCTAAATTACTTGATATTGCATGCTATTATATTTTTTTAAATAACGACATTCATGTTTTCGAAAACTTTATTTTCTATAAAAGCCAGAATTTACCTAGGGTAACTCAAACGGGATCCCGATACAGGAGCAAAGGCAAAGCAAGAAGACGAAAGCACGAACCGACCTTTCCCCACAAAACTCACTATTTTTCTTTGGGTGTAGGCACAATATGACAACAATATCTACAAACACATCAGGTCACTACCTTCAAGATAACAAATTATCTATCACAAGAACCTCCAGCTAAGAAATGCTTTACTATCACTCATTGTTTCCTTGCATGAGGCTTAGCACTTCCTCCCTAATTGCATAAGGCTAATCACTACCTTTCCTGCATGAGACTAAACATTGTATCCCCTTGGCATGAGGCTATGCACTGCCTACCTAATTGAATAAGGCTAAGAATTTCCTTTTCACGCATGAGACTAAGCATTATCTCCTCTTTGCATGAAGCTAAGCACTGCCTTTCCTGCATGAGACTAAGCATTGTATCCTCTCTGCATGAGGCCAATCACTGCCTCCTTAATTGCATAAGTCTAAGAACTGTCTTTCCTGCATGAGACTAATTGTTTTTCCTCTTTGCATGAGGCTAAGCACTGTCTCCTTAATTGCATAATACTAAGCACTGCCTTTTCCTTAATATTAAATACTATCTCCATTACGCTATCTAAGACTTGTCATTATCCTTTATTCACCTAGGGCTAAGAACTGCCCTCATCTTACACAAGACTAAGCCCTTTCTTGTTTCATTGTGCAAAAGACCAATCTCATATCTTTGCATTTCATAGGCTGAAACATAGCCATTTTGTCTAAAGGCGTCATAGTCCAAAGGCATCATCCTCATAGCCGGAAGACATCATTCCATGGCCCGAGGATCTCTCAAAAGTGCACATCATTATTCAAAGGCGTCATGGTTCAGAGGCACCATTCTCATGGATCAAGGGCAACATTTTATGGCCTGTGAATCCCTTATCACATGATTCATGGCCCAAGACGTCATAGCCTAATGACATCATCCTCATCGTCCAAAGACAACCTTCATGGTGCAAAGGGAATTTGCACCATGTTTAAATTCTCTCAATAACCCATATATATTCGCATGTGCTATGTTTTAAGTTTTGCATGTAATTCAAGAAGTAACAGTTCTCCAAACGGGAGCAATCCTCACTCCAGTTTCCCTTCGTTTCCTTCTCGATTTACCAAAAAAGGTGGAAAAAGGGCTAAATACAGAGGCGCATAATTAATGCAACAGGAAGTAATAATGAGATATACGGTACGAAAATATATTCTACCAAAATTATTAAAAACACACAATCTTTGAAAAGTACCTAAATTCGAAAGCCTCAATTTGAAAAAGTAGTAATGCCAAGTAAATCCCTAAGGTTTTGAAATTTGTTCTCTAGAAGGGGATTAGTGAGAATATCAGCTAATTGATTTTCAGTACTAAAAAATGATAATTCATTCTCACCCTTAAGAACATGGTCCCTAATAAAATGATGCTTGATATCTATATACTTTGCCCTAGAATGATGCACTGGATTTTTTGATTGACAGATAGCACTAGAATTATCACAAAAAATTTTAACATGCTTGAAGGATAGATCATAGTCACATACTTGGTGAGTCATCCAAAGTAGTTGAGCACAGCATTGTCCGATGGAAATGTATTCAGCCTCAGTTGTAGATAATGCAACAGATCCCCGTTTCTTACTATTCCAGGAGATGAGAGATTTTCCAAGTAATTGACAAGTTCCATTTATGCTTTTCCTGTCATCTAGATATCCTACAAAATATGCGTCTGAAAAACCTTCAAACTTAAATTTGTTAAGACGTGGATACCAAAAACCATGTGATATAGTCCTAATGAGATATCTAATAATTTGTTTCACGGTTGTTAAGTGAGACTCCTTGGGAGCTGATTAGAACCTGGCATATCTGCACACACTAAACATTATGTCGGGACGACTGGAAGTTAATTAAAGTAGGTATCCAATCATTCCACGATATTTTGATTCATCCATTGGTTTTCATTCCTCGTCTTTGTCAAGAGGTGTAGCTGGACTCATGGGAGTTCCAAGTGCCTTTGCATTGCTCATTACAAATTTTTGTATCAGCTCCTTCGTGTACTTTATCAGACATATAAAGATACCTTCATCTTATTGATGACTTTGATTTCCGAGAAATAAAGTCAATTCACCCATCATGCTCAATTCGAACTCACTTTGCATGAGATGTGAGAATTCCTTGCACGGAATAGGATTAGAACTTCCGAATATAATATCATCAACATAAATTTGAATAATAAGATTATCTGAAGATGTCCTTTTGATAAAGGTATTAGTACCATTTTTATCTCTTGAGAAGCCATGACTAACCAAAAATGAGCTTAGTCTTTCATACCAAGCTCGAGGTGCTTGTTTTAGCCAATAGAGAGCCTTAGTCAACCTAAACACATGGTAATAAAATTATGAGTTTTCAAATCCATGAGGTTGTTTAAAATAGACCTTCTCATCAATAAAACCATTTAAAATGCACTTTTAACATCCATTTGAAATAAGTTAAAACCTTTAAAGGAAGCATATGCGAGCAAGATACGAATTGATTCTAACCGAGCCACGGAGCAAAAGTTTTGTCATAATCGACTCCTTCCTGTTGAGAGTAGCCCATAGCAAGCCTTGTTGTGTTTCAGAGAACTTTGCCTTCTTCATTCAACTTGTTTCCGAGTACCTATTTGGTTCCTATGATTGTTGTGTTTGCTGGCTTGGGTACCAATGTCTAAACTTGATTTTGGTCAAACTGATCAAATTCTTCTTGCATAGCTTGTTCCCAACTTAAGTCTTTCAAGGCTTCATCGACTTTATTTGGCTCTATTTGAGATATGAGTGCAATTTTAGCCTTTTTATTTTTATCTTCTCTTGTTTTCATTCCGTTAGTTAGATTTCCTATGATAAAATTTTGAGGATATCCAGGTTCGCTTCTCTATACTTTTGGTACTGCTTCAGTATGTTGAGTAGTCGACTCACTCTGAGATTTAGCATGCTTGCTGATATCTTCATTAATCGACTGTGGGATTTCATTTCCACTGTCAGCAGATTCTTTTGAGTTCATATGTTCACTAATCTTGGGTTGATTTTGACTGATCTTTTCATCTCCTGCAAGAACTCCTTTCTCGACCATAGAGTTGTTATCATCAAAGATAAGATGAACTGATCCATCTACACATAGAGTACTCTTATTATAAATTCTAAAGGATCTACTATTATTAGAGTAACCGAGAAATATGCCTTCATCACTTCTTGGATCAAATTTACCAAGATTTTCCTTACCATTATTGTGGACAAAACATTTGCTTCCAAAGGGATGAAAGTGTCCAATTTTAGGTCTCTTACCTTTCCATAGTCCATATGGAGTCTCCTTTAGAATAGGCCAAATTATACAACTGTTAAGAATATGACATGTTGTGCTGACTGCTTCTGCCCAGAAGTAGTTTGGTAGGGAGTGCTCCAGTATCATGGTTCTAGCGATGTCCTACAGAGTTCTATTTTTACGTTCAACCACTCCATTTTGTTGCGGTGACCTTGGTCGTGAGAAATTATGAGTGTATCCTTGGTCATTGCAGAATTCCTCAAATGATCTACTTTCATATTCTCCTCCATGATCACTCTTAATAGTTGAGATAAGGTACCCCTTTTTCTCTATTTTTGCAAAAGATCTCAAAATTCTTGTAACAACCCGACTGGTCGTTTTGAGCTCTAGCGCGTCGTTCAGCGGTTTGAAGTTGTGATTAGCTCTATTTCAGGTATTATGACTTGTAGGTGTGGTCGGAATTAAATTTCGAAAAGTTTAGAGTTGATTTGGAAAGAAAATTCTCATTTCAGAAGCCTTAAGTTGGAAAATCAATTAAGATTGGAATCTTGAGTAAACTCCGAATCAGGATTTGAAGGTTCCTACAGGTTTGTACGATGATTTCGGACTTGGAAGTATGTCCGGATCGGGTTTTGGATAACCCCGGAGCGTTTCGAAGCATATTGTGGAAGTTAGCATTTTAGAAGAATTTCATAGATTTGGGATGGAAGTGCATTTCAGTGATGTTGATGTCCGTTTGGGATTTCGAGTCTGGAAATAGCTTCCTATGGTGATTCTGGAGTTAGGAGCGCGATCGCAAGTGAATTTAGATGTACGTAGGTCATTTTGGAGTCATTTGGCTAGAGATATAAATTTGAAGGTTTTTGAGAAATCTGACCGGAAGTGAAAGTTTTGATATCAAGGTCGGAATGTGATTCCAGAAGTTGGAGAAGGTCTGTAATGTCGAATATGACTTGTGTGCAAAATTTGGGGCCAATCGAACGTGATTTGATAGGTTTCGGCATCGGATGTAGAAGTTGGCAATTTCTCAGTTCATAAAGTTGGGATTTGGGTGCAATTCGTGGTTTCGATGTTGTTGATGTGATTTGAGGCCTCAATCAAGTCCGCATTATGTTTTGGAACAGGTTGTTATAATTGGACGGGGTCTCGGGTGGATTCCGGGTGGTTAATGGATCAATATTTGAAATTGAAGAAAGATGAAGGTTGATGTCATCTGGTGTGACCGCACCTGCGAGGATTTGGCTGCAGGAGCTGCTAAGGGAGCCGCAGGTACGAAATTGGGCTGGAGCCAAGGAGGCTGCAGGTGCGGGAGATTTGGGCGCACCTGCGGAAGCACAGGTGCGAGGTGCGACAAGGGGACCGCAGGTGCGGAAATAGGCCTAGGCAGATTGTTTTTAAGCGAGAATTTGGACATTTCTCCATCTATTTTCATATGCTATGGGCAATTTTGAGGAGCTTCAACGAGAAGATTTCGTCAAGGATCGCAAGGTAAGTAATTTCTTCACATTTTTGAATTAAATACAAGATTATTATATAGATTTGGTATGGGAAATTGAGGAAAATTTGGAATGATGAAGGAAATCTAGAAACTTGGTAAATTGGAATTTAGCCATGAATTGAGCATGAATATTTGAGTAAATTGTATAATTGAACTAGTAAAGCTATGGGTGGAATGTATCTTCGAGAAATTTCGAATTCCGGGCACGTGGGCCCGAGGGAAGTTTGGTCATTTCACCGAGCAGAGTTGGAAAATTATATAATTTGGAATTGTTGCGAATATTAGAGTATATTTTCATTGGTTTATCGTTGTTTGGATAGTTTCGGAGCGTTGTGCGACGTTTGGAGTCATCAGAAGGGCTTGGAGGCCGGTTATGGAATTTTGGAGCAAGGTAAGTCTCCTTTCTAACTTTGTGAAGGGGAATTTTCTCCGTAGGTGAACTAATTAAGTATGTGTTACTATCTGCGGGGGCTACGTATGCACGAGGTGACAAGAGTCTGTGCATACCTACTATTATGCCATGTCCAGGTAGCCTAGGACCCACTAGTATGCCCTACTTGTTGTTCCTGTGATCTTGTCTGTAATATTAGACTGCTAATATAATCGAAATTGTAATCGAATAACTAAGGAAGATTAGAGTTTATTTTCTTAATCATCTAAAAAGAGAATTGATTTTCCTTTGCGGGCAATTGTATTTCTGGATAAGGTTGTATTATTAAACATTATAAAAACTTGGCAAGTGAATTTCGAAAAAGGATTTAAATCCTATTTTGTGGTTTTAAAAGAGAAATCGGCCATTTACTTGAGTATTTGTGTGCCTGACGTATTCGGGGTGGATTGTTGATTGTGCATGTCTGCATGTGACCGCTTCACAATTTACATTCCGCGAGCGGAGTGTTATTTCCCCCACTCTCATGGGAGCGGGCCGTACGCCACGGCGGATTTAAGATGCACTTTTGGTATGGGCCATTCGATCCTCGGAAATGCATAGACATGAGTATTTTATTGAGAGGTGCACTTTTGGTACGGGTCGTTCGATCCTCCGCAGTGCACAGAGTTGATTATTATGACGGCTCAGTCCGGTTGTCCTTATCCCATATGCGCATGCTAAATTGTTAAATGTTTTTAATGATTTTTGAAGTGATAAGATATTTGGGGGAGAATAAAGAAGAAATTGTTGATTTATGATATTTGGGGGAAAACAAAGAGGAAATTGTCTATTCAAGATATTTGGGAAAACTATGAGAAAGTGGTAACTGTTTGTTTACTTCCAGTATTTACTTGGATTTCAGTGCCTTATATATATATATATATATGCTTCTTTACTACCTTTACATGCCTATCGTGTTCGTCTTATGTTGTTAAACAAATTGTTACCTCTAGTCACTACCTCTCTGAGGTTAGGCGAGCGACTTACTGAGTACACGTTGTTTTTGTACTAATGTTGCACTTGCTGTGCATTTTATTGCACAGGTACTTTCATAGAAATGTGGAGGATTCGGAGACTTAGGTGAGCTGCATCATCCGGAGGCGATCCGCAGCTGACAGAGTCTCCCTCGTACTGTATTTATTTTCATTTTAAATTCCTTGTCCAACTTGTATTTCGGACAAGTTTTGTAATGATTGTATAAATTCTCAGAAATTTCTCATGTATTTGTGACACCGGGTTCTGGGATGTGTTGGGATATATTTGCTAAAGTGTAATATTTAAACTATTATTTTACTTGGCAGATTTTATTTAGTTAACATGTAATAAAGTGAAAGGAAATGATTTTCATAAATGATAAACAGGAATATATTTCGACTAATTAATAATTTGGCTTGCATGACAATGATGTCCGGCGCCATCATGACCTTAGGGATTTTGGGTCGTGACAACATGGTATCAGAGCGCTAGGTTCCCGTAGGTCTCACGAGTCATGAGCAAGTCTAGTAGAGTCTTGAGGATTAGTACGGAGACGTCTTTACTTATCTTCGAGAGGCTACAGGGCTGTTAGGATCACTTCCCTTCTTGATTCATCATCGTGCGATTTGATTCCTTTATGGCTTATACCTAAGTTTATTCTTACCCAATCTTACACGTCACGAAGCGCTTGTTGTGAATCCGGAATTTGAGGAATTTAAAATGGTGCTACGGATGTAATTCGATATGTTTCCATGTGTAATTGGTTGGGCCGTTGTTATGGCCCTGCAAAGGAATAATATGTTGTTTCAGCTCAGTAGCTGTGTTTCTGAGAGCCTTAAGGCTATGCTCGGGTAGTGATGATGTTTGTGATTGGTTGTCGCGCGATGTCGATATGATGATGGAATGTTTGCCCGTATGTTGGGGGTGATGAATGGTTTGAAGGGAGGTCTTCCAAGAGTGTGATTTCGAGATTTCGGTATTTTAGTCCCAGCAGAGGAAAGGCATTTGGATTATGAATGGTCTGGTTGGGATTGATAAACTAGTAAGACTTGGTGTCTTCAAGTGAGGTGGGATATGCATCTGTGACGTGAAGTCGTCATCATTAATCGAATGGAATGTGTTATATTTTTCGGTGCTATGGTTTCTTCGGTTGCGTGGGATCAGAGTATTGAGAAAAAGTATTGAAGAATGCGGTTGGCATAGAATGGTCCTAAAGTGAGGCTAGGCGGTGGCTCCACTTCTAGGAGGCCAGGTGTAAGAAGCGGAAGTCGAGCAGTCATAAAGTGGGGGAGCGGCAGCATAGCTTGGAATTTGAAGATATTGTCGCGCATTTAATGGATGTCCATGAGGAACGGACGGACTAGTAAAGTTGGTAAATGAAGCAGGGCGTAGGATGGGGTATTGAAGTCGCAGAGAGCGTGCATTACAGCGTCGTTGGAAGGTGTCCGCGGGTGAGTTCCATAGGTGGGTCATCTCCTGTGAATAGGTTAGCGGTGGCATGGTTGGCAAGTCTCGGTGAGGGGTTCAAGTGGCCATTCGGTAGGAGGCAGAATGTGTGAATGATACTAGAGAGTTTGAGTATTTAGGGAGTTCTAGCAAGAGAATTTGGAAGAACTGGATGGATTGGTCAGGCAAGATCGTGTATCAAAGAAGAAAGGATCTCGGCAGGGTCTAGAGTGGTGCAAGGAGTAGCTTCAGGAAAAGTGGGGGAGTCCCACCATCTACATTTGGATTGCAGTATTGTGTTATCATAGGGTTGCGGATTGTCGGCGTGTTAGCAAGTTATTACAGCTAAGGGAAAGGATTAAAATGGTAATTGTGCATGGGATTTGATGAATATGTGCAAAAGTTGGCCCTGTCGGACCAGGGTTAGGCTTTGGAAGATTCAGAATTTATGCTTAAGGCATGGGCGAGTTGTAAGGATAGTGTATCAGTCACGTGCTTCAAGGAAAAGGGTGTTCATGTGCTAGAAAAGCCTTGGAGTTGATTATATTCGGGGCCAGTCAGAGTGGGTGACTCTCAATAGCGGTCCTAGTAGGTTCAAAATTAAGAATGCAAGGTTTAAGGGTTTGAGGCAGCAGTATGATCGAGAATCAAGCTTTTACAGAGTAATTTCTGAGAAAAAGGAGGATAGTTGGAATTTTCCATGATATGTTTCAGCATGCAGGATAGGTATTGGAGGAGTGAGATAAATAAACTCTGGATTGTAGAAGGATTATCAGGAGGGTACGAGACGGGTTGCGGGATTTAGGCAATATAGTCTCGTGAATCAAGGTCACTCGGGATGAGTGAGGGTTGAGTTTGCTATAAGTTGAAGGAAGTTTCTATTATTCCTGAAGCGATTGAAGATGATTAAAGGAAGATAGATTGATTAGCCATGGTTGAAATGGCACATTTGCGACAGTGATCAGTTCCTTTGATATGATTAAGTTATGCATTTGGTTTGTTCCAGTGTGTACGGGGCTTGTCGGCCGTCGTAACGGATTTCATGTGGGAGCATTTGAATGCTATGGCCTGTCAGGCGTACGCAGATCCCGGAAGGGTTACGGTGGTATAGACTACTACATAAGGATTTGCATGTTGGGTGGTTGTGACAATTCACTCGTGTGTTGAGATGATACTCTTGAATTGAGTTAAGTAAAAGCTTTCTATATGATGAAGTGTTCACCCTATTGGTGGTTCAGAAGTTATCATAGAATTCTTGTGCTACCTCATATTGGCATGTTAGGTGCGGTAAGCGGTATATAACTGGGACTAAGAATCGAGATTGTGGTTCGGTGTTAATAAGGATGTCATGAGCTCGGAAGAGCAAGAAAAAAGGATTTGAAAGTTCAGAGTAAGCTGGTGTTATCTTCAGTGTCACCTGAGATCGATATTCGGTGAAAGGGGCTTTGTACCCTCGTCATGGGTTCTTGATTTGCTTTGCAAAATTTGTGTGGTCAGTGGTATGGATGGGTAGACTTGTTGCCTTGTGTGGAAGGTCGTGGAGGCATGACCGCAAAAATATTGTATAAATGTGACATGTAGTCACTTGATGGATTGAAGATTTGGACTGAGTATAAAGGAGTGCAATATTGGTTACTTGAGAATTTATGCCTGGAAGGCGTTCAGTTCATTTGGTTGTGGATGGTGGGATATTTGTCCAAGCTATGATGATTGTTCTCGCGTATTATGAGAGAAAGTGGGTTAATATGAACCCAGGTGAGGCTATTAGCCTAGTTTTGTGCGAGCAAGGTAGACGCGATGTTTGTGGATAGATCTAAATATGATTATGGGCTCCGTACGAGCCAAGCATGTTCATTTCAGTAGAGCGCTTTTCATGGAAAGATATTAGAACAGCAGATGTTGTTCCGTCCTCGTCAAATTCATGTTATAATATGATTGTGCCGTGTGAGTTGTGAAACGGATTGATAATTTCTTATGAGTTGTGATCTCCGCGTAGTGATGATGTTATGTGAGCAGGATAGCTCTTGAGATCCAGAGTTTATATATATATCGCACCTCAGTCGTGCTTGGGCTTTTGCACTTATCAGACTCCCCATGATGGTATTATACACTTAGAGTGCTTGTGACCGATATTCGGTAATGTGTAATACTGAGCGATTCAGCTCCGTGTATATTTCCTTATGTGAGTTTTATGATGGGATCGGGTGGCACGCCGCCACGGGTATGTTATTTGGATCGGGTTGCACGCCGCAACAGTGTGATGATGAGAAGGGTTAATATATATTTATTTTTCTTATGTTTTACTTCCTATTTTCTGAGAAAAGTTCATATTAGTTGCGTGAGTTGAATAGTCCCTTCCTGAGTCATTTCTTACCTATCATGTTCGAGTTATGGCCTAGTGGCGCGATGTGGTATCATGTGAGGTTGTTGGTCATATTTAGGGTGATTTGTTGTTTGAGCAGTTCATACTGGGTGAGACGAGATTATCGGATCAGGGATCAGTGCGATAAGGTTATGTGAAGTGTATATTAAAGACCAAATACCATTATTCAAGTTCATAATGAGGCGATGATTCTAGTCAAGATGGGATATTCAGTGATTTGTTAACTCTGCAGTTGGTTATGAATTTCTACACCTCTCCTCAGTTGTGGTGGTATCGTCAGCATTATAGCAGGATGTATGTATATATATCATGAGGTGCATTGAGAGCATCAGATTCGTGGAATTTTGGCTATTTAGGTTCAGGGGATGTCGTTGTGGTCAGATGATGAGTTATGTGGTGCTTGGTTCTGATTCAGCAAAATTATGTATTCATGTCCTGGTATATCGGGTGGTGGATGTACGGTGTTTATGTATTGGAACTAGGCCTGGCAGAGAATTTCAAGTGTTGGAACTAGGTTCTGAGCTTATTATATGGATAAAAGAAGAAATGTTCAGATTTGATCAAGCTAATGTGCTCAACTGGGTTGTGGTAGCACGGGCAGGCGCACAGGTGTTAAACAGTGATTTCAGATAACTCCAGAGTAGTTCTTGTCAAGTTCAAGGACAAACGTCGGTTTAAGTGGGGGAGAATGTAACGACCCGACCGGTCGTTTTGAGCTCTAGCGCGTCGTTCAGCGGTTTGAAGTCGTAAGCAGCTCCATTTCAGGTATTATGACTTGTAAGTGTGGTCGCAATTGAATTTCGGAAAGTTTAGAGTTGATTTGGAAAGAAAATTCTCATTTCAGAAACCTTAACTTGGAAGAATCAATTAAGATTGGAATCTTGAGTAAACGACCTCCGAATCAGGATTTGAAGGTTCATGCAGGTTCGTATGATGATTTCGGACTTGGGCGTATGTCCGGATTGGGTTTTGGATACCCCGGGAGCATTTCGATGCATATTGTGGAAGTTAGCATTTTAGAATAATTTCATAGATTTGGGCTTGAAGCACATTTCAGTGATGTTGATGTCCGTTTGGGATTCCGAGTCTAGGAATAGCTTTGTATGGTGATTCTGGAGTTGGGAGTGTGATCGGAAGTGAATTTGGATGTCCGTAGGTCATTTTGGAGTCATTTGGCTAAAGATAGAAATTTGAAGGTTTTTGAGAAATCCGACTGGAAGTGGAAGTTTTATTATCGAAGTCGGAATGCGATTTCGGAAGTTGGAGCAGGTCCATGATGTCGAATATGACTTGTGTGCAAAATTTGGGGTCAATCGGACGTGATTTGATAGGTTTCGGCATCGGATGTAGAAGTTAGCAATTTCTAAGTTCATAAATTTAAGATTTGTGTGTGATGCGTTATTTCGATGTTGTTTGATGTGATTTGAGGCCTCGAGCAAGTCCGTTTTATATTTTGGAACAGGTTGGTATAATTGGACGGGTTTCGGGGGCCTCGTGTGGATTCCGGGTATTTAACGGATCAATATTTGAAGTTGAAGAAAGCTGAAGGTTGTTATCATCTGGTGTGGCCGCACCTTTGAGAATTTGGTTGTAGGTGCAGAGCCGCAGGTGCAGCTAAGGGCGCCGCAGGTGCGAAATTGGGCTGGAGCCAAGGAGGCCGCAGGTGCGGGAGATTTGGGCGCACCTGCGGAAGCGCAGGTGTGAGGTGCGACAAGGGGACCGCAGGTGCGGAAATAGGCCTGGGCAGATTGTTTTTAAGCGAGAATTTGGACATTTCTCCATCTATTTTCATATGCTATGGGCGATTTTGAGGAGCTTCAAGGAGTGGATTTCATCAACGATCGCAAGGTAAGTAATTTCTTCACGTTTTTGAATTAAATACAAGATTATTACATAGATTTGGTATGGGAAATTGAGGAAAATTGGGAATGTTGAAGGAAACCTAGAAACTTGGTAAATTGGAATTTAGCCACGAACTGAGCATGAATATTTTAGTAAATTGTATAATATTGAACTAGTAAAGATATGGGTAGAATGTATCTTCGAGAAATTTCGGATTTCGGGAACATGGGCCCGAGGGCATTTTGGTTATTTCACTGAGCGGGGTTGGGAAATTATATAATTTGGAATTTTTGCGAATATTAGAGTATATTTTCATTTGTTTGTCGTTGTTTAGATAGTTTCGGAGCGTTGTGCGGTGTTTGGAGTCATCGGAAGGGCTTGGAGGCCGGTTATGGAATTTCGGAGTGAGGTAAGTCTCCTTTCTAACTTCTTGAGGGGGAATTGTCCCCCTAGGTGAACTAATTAAGTATGTGTTACTATCTGGGGGGCTACGTACGCACGAGGTGACGGGTGTCCGTGCGTAGCTACTATTATGCCATGTCCGGGTAGCCTAGGACCCACTAACATGTCTTACCTGTTGTACTTGTGATCTTGTTTGTAATATTAGACTGCTAATATAATCGAAATTGTAATCGAATGACTAAGGAAGATTAAAGTTTATTTTTTTAATCATCTAAAAAGAGAATTGATTTTCCGTCGCGGGCAATTGTATTTCCGGATAAGGTTGTATTATTAAACATTTTAAAAACTTGGCAAGTGAATTTTGAAAAAGGATTTAAATCCTATTTTATGGTTTTAAAAGAGTAATCATTCATTTACTTGAGTATTTGTGTGCCCGACGTATTCGGGGTGGATTGTTGTTTGTGCATGTATTCATGTGACCGCTTCGCAATTTACATTCCACGAGCAGAGTGTTATTTCCCCCACTCTCATGGGAGCGGTCCGTACGCCACGGCGGATTTAAGATGCACTTTTGGTATGGGCCGTTCGATCCTCAACAGTGCATAGACATGAGTATTTTATTGAGAGGTGCACTTTTGGTACGGGTCGTTCGATCCTCGGCAGTGCACAGAGTTGATTATTATGACGGCTAAGGCCGGTTGTCCTTATCCCCTATGCACATGCTAAATTGTTAAATGTTTTTAATGATTTTTGAAGTGATAAGATATTTGGGGGAGAATAAAGAAGAAATTGTTGATTTATGATATTTGGGGGAAAACAAAGATGAAATTGTCTATTCAAGATATTTGGGAAAACTATGAGAAAGTGGTAATTGTTTGTTTACTTCCAGTATTTACTTGGATTTCAGTGCCTTATATAT
>ML390208.1:5000-20868 GCA_005239525.1 Nicotiana knightiana | reverse complement strand
GTCTGAGATCTGAATGATTAAGATTCAGACCTCCATTAAGTGCAAACAAATGAGGCCTAAGAGGAACGCGACCGCACAAGGGCTATTGGGCCGGGCAGGGGAGCCTTACTCTGTGCGTTCGAGTGGGCTTAGATGCGGACGCATAGGGGCCAGCCCAGTATTGTCCACGATCGCAGGTACTACTGTGCGACCGCAAAGTGCCCACTTTAAGGAGGTGAGGTTTACCCTATGCGATCGCACTTCACAACTTAGGCCTGGCAGAATATTAAACCCATTTCGAGGGTTTAAGCCTATTTTCACCATTTTCGAATTTTGGAGCTCGGGAAGGGAGATTTTTGAAGATTTTTGCACCTGGGTAATTTGGGTAAGTGATATCCATCCATTGTAGATCAAATTCCATGATTCCAATCTTAAATTCAACCTTTAATTTCGAAATTTGTGGGTAGATAATGGGAAAAATGGGATGAATTTTAGACCAAATTGTTGAATTTTGATTGGGTGTTTGACCTCCGATTTGCGAGATTCTTATATGGTTAGGCTCGTGAGTGGATGGGGGTTCAGAAAATGTGATTTTTACCCGATTCCGAGACGTGGGCCCGGGGGACTTTTTGGGCGAATTTCCTAATTTTGCGTATTAGCTTCGAATTAATTAGCTATTTTGATTCCTTAAAGTGTTATTTACATTATGTAATCGAATTTACTAGATTTGGGCCACCCGGAGTTGGATACTCGTGGCAAGAGCGTGGTATTGAGTTGATTAGCGCAGTCAAGGTAAGTGGCTTGCCTAATTCTCTGTTGGGGACTTCCCCTTAGGCATTTTTATACTGATTTTGTTACGTGGACGCCGTGTACGTGAGGTGACGAGTGCGTACACGGGTCATTGTTGCTAAAATCCTATTTTACTTCCATGAAATCACTCATTTTCATTCAAATATTACTGTTTCCTCTCTTAACTGAGTTGTTAGCTTAAGAGTAAGCATGTCTACCTGTCCTTACTTGATTTCCTCTTATTTGCTACTAGTCGCACCATGCTTAGGTAGATTTACTCTATTCTCGCCTGTTGTTTTCCTGGACTGTTTAATTAAGCTGTATCCGACATACTTCTGCTTTGCATATTTAAATTGGGACTATGGACCGAGATCCGGGAGCTTTTCCCCTGTACTGCATTTCATATTTAAATTGGGACTACGGACCGAGATCCGGGAGCTTTCCCCTGTACTGAAATGCATATTTAAATTGGGACTACGGACAGAGATCCGAGAGCTTTCCCCTATACTGCATAGCATATTTAAATTGGGACTACGGACTGAGATCCGGGAGCTTTCCCGTTGTACTGCATTGCACATTTACTGTTAAGATATATGTTGTGGTGAGCCGAGGGCTCTCTGTTTGTTATAATTTCTCCCAGTTTCCATTAATCATGTTTATCATTGCTCATCTATGTTTTCACTGTTTTATATTTATATTGACTTGTTTTAAAAAATCAGTAGAGCCTCAACCTGACCTCGTCACTACTTGACTGGGTTAGGCTTGGCACTTACGGAGTACTGAATGTGGGGTACTCACACCCTTTCCTGCGCATATTTTCCCCATGTGCAGATCCAGGTACCAGCACCCAATATCGTGGCTAGGAGTCGTTCTAGCAGCTGCTAGGAGACCGCGAGGTAATTCTGCCACGTCTGCAGAATCCCACGAGTCCCCTTCTACTCTTGTATAGGCATAGAAGACTTATGTACTTTTCCACTATTTCATTGTATAGAGCTACATTTAGTACAGAGCTTGTGACTATCGTGACATTCCAGGTTTTGGGAAGTGAAAGTGTACATGTTGAGCAGTTATGTTATATCTTCTTGAGTTCTTTTCTGTCCTTATTTTATTGATTTTATTGTTTTTCGCAAATTTTAGGCTTACCTAGTCGTAGAGACTAGGTGCCGTCACGATACCCTTCGGAGGGAAAAACGCGTCGTGACAAGTATGTCACATTTCATTTATCCTTGTTTTCTTAACGTTGCATCAGCTTACCATTTAGAGATCATGTTCCTAGGTCAACAAATAATCTTGACATAAAACTGTCACTCTTTTGTGCATTTAGAAATCATGTTCTAGGAATTCTGTTTGCATTCACTTCAGTACGCCTAGTTTTTTAACTAAGATAAGCAATTGACCATGAAAGGGTATAAAAATCGTCTCTCATATAGATGTTATACTTCTGAATAAAAATCGGTACCAATTCCCTTTTAAGTCTTCGTCACCTACAGCAGCATGTTGTAGGTTAAAACAACTTCTAAACTGTTAAACATCTCCTGTAATTGTGATCGCATACAGTCCCACGCCTAGGCAAGCCTTAGGTAATTAATTGCTATAAAATTGGAAACTGCTTTGATAGTGTTTACTGCTTAAAGGCTCACAGGTTTAAAAATCAGTAAGCAAAATGATTAGGACCTTGTCGATGAGTTTATGAAACAGTGTTGCATATTCCTGCGCATTGATGTCACTTAGATATCTTGTCTTAGAATCCTTTTTCTAGTAAAATTGCATTTTCCTGTGTTTCAGAGGTGTTGTTTATTTGCATTATGTGTGGAGGTGAATCTGAGCTTTTAAACTTCTTCTGCCACTTATATGCTAGTCCTACTTGTTCTTGCATGTCGCCTAGAATTTTCCCTTTTAGCACCTTAGGGGGTTGTCTAGAAATGCCCACACTTATAGGTCCTAAAAGGACTACAAGGAAGGGACAGGTAACAGCACTCGTAGAGCTCATTAAACAAAACTCGCTTAATAAACCGCTAAGGGGGGGATAATGGTAGAAAAGGATATGATGACATGTACGCTAATGCAACGTGTAACCCCTCATTAAGGAGTGATTACCGGGCATTGCACAGATATTATCCTATAGGATAAATAACTTAGAACCTCCCTTATCCTTTACATATGTGTGCTTGGACTGCTAATTTGTTAAGATCTTTATTTGTTTACATATGTTTGCTTAGACTATCTACTTGCTACTTGAATATTTCACAAAATAGGTTTGGTCGGGACCCACAGTTTTGGACTTTGAGGGGTTCCTAACACCTTCCTCTTGAAGTAATTTCAAGCCTTTACCTTATCTCTAGTTGTACAATTAGTGTTATAATTGACCCGTCGTAGGTGCCCTAATGCGCCTTAATTCGTTAGGCGGCGACTCTTCGAACTCTTTATACCCCCTTTCCCAAAAGGAAACGAGTTGTCCCAATAATGTCAAAAACCCTGACCAATTTGAAAGGAGAGAAAAAAAAGGGGGGGGCGACAAAAGGCAGTGATTAGCCTTATGCAATTAGGGAGGCAATGCTTAGACTCATGGAAAGAGGAGACAATGCTTAGTCTCATGCAGAGAAAGGCAGTGCTTAGCCTTATGCAATTAGGGAGGCAATGCTTAGCCTCATGCAAAAAGGAGACAATTCTTAATCTCGTGAAGGGAAAGTCAGTGCTTAGCCTTATGCAATTAGTGAGGCAATGCTTAGCCTTATGCAAGAAAACGATGAGTGATAGTGAGAAAGTAAAGTATTTCTTAGCTAGAGATGTTTGCGCTAGATAATTTGTTGTCTTGAAGGGGGTGACTTGATGTGTTTGCGGATATCGTTTTATTGTGCCTGCATCCAAAGAAAAATTGTGAGTTCTGTGGGGGAAGTTTGGTTCGCACTTTTGTCTTCTGTTTTGCATTTGCTCCTGTCTTGAGGTCCTGTTTGAGTTACCCTAGGTAGCATCTGGATGTCATAGAAATAAAGTTTTCAAAAAATATGCATGCATTTGATAAATATAGTTATTTGAAATGTAGTAGTATCGATTTCAAATATTTTAGATTAACCGGTGACTGTGACACATTCTAGAGATATTGCGACCTCCTTGCCTTAGAATTTTAAGGGCCGCCCTCAAAATTCTGCCCCAGTTTAGATGCATACTTCTGATAATATTTTTTGCATATTCCGCATATGACGAAGTTTGTTCAACTTGTGCCCAATTTATGATCATGGGGGAAATGAATATTTTATTAAGATGTGACCGACCCCACATGGCTGCCTACGTATCCCCTCTTAAGTGGGAATCAGTTCAACCGTAGTTCAGTTACATCAAATGAAGAAATGTAAACAATCCTAAACATAGTATCTCTTGACTGCGTCTGAGTTGATAGATTTTGGCCAAATCTCTTTATCCATTTCCGCAAGTATAAGTGCTCCTCCTGTTAGTACCCAATGAACCATGTAGGTACCTTGCCAATTGGGTAAAAGTTTCCCTTTAACTTCATCTTGATGCAGGAAGATTCGCTTTAGCACCAACTGCCCCGGTGTGAATTCCCTTGGTCTGACCTTTTTTTGAAAGTTCTTGCCACTATGTTTTGTTAGAGTTGACTGTGACATACTGCATTCATTCTCTTTTCATCAATGAGGGCCAGTTGTTCATAGTGGATTTGTACCCATTCTGCGTCGTTGAGCTCAGCTTCTTGTATGATTCTTAGAGATGGGATTTGTACTTCGGCGTGGATAACCGCTTCAGTACCGTAAACCAATAAATAAGGAGTTGCCCCGATTGATGTGTGAATTGTGGTACGATATCGAAGAAAAACAAATAGTAGCTTCTCGTGCCATTTTTTATAATTATCTACCATTTTCCTTAATATCTTCTTGATGTTTTTGTTGGCGGCTTCTATGGCTCCATTCATTTGCGGCATGTATGTTGTGGAATTCTTATGCTTGATCGTGAATGTCTCACATATAGCCTTCATCAGATCACTGTTAAGGTTGGCGTCATTGTCGGTGATGATAGACTCTGGTACTCCGAATCGACAAACAATGCAATCTCGAACAAAATATACAACGGCCTTCTTAGTTGTAGTTTTGTAAGATGTGGCTTCAACCCATTTTTTGAAATAGTCTATGGCCACTATAATAAATCTATGCCCATTTGAAGTAACGGGTTCGATTGGACTGATGGCATCCGTGCCCCAAGCAGAGAAAGGCCAGGGTGCACTTGTTGCATTGAGTTCATTGGGTGGCACTCGTATCATATCGTCGTGTATCTGAAATTGGTGACACTTCTGGACATACTTGATGCAGTCTGTTTCCATGGTCATCCAGAAATACCCTGCTCTTAGTATTTTCTTGGCTAAGACAAAACCATTTCAGTGTGGCCCGCAAGTTTCGGCATGTATTTCCTTGAGCAAGCTGGATGCTTCCTTGGTATCGACACACCGTAATAATCCCAAGTCTGGAGTCCTTCTATACAGAATTCCTCCGCTTTGGAAGAAGTGGTTGGCTAACCTTCGGAATGTGCATTTATGAGTATGATTTGCGTGCTCCGGGTACTCTCCTTTTGCCAAGTATTCTTTGATGTCGTGGAACCATCGATTTCCATCACTTTCTTCTTCAATATGAGCATAATAAGTTGGATGCTTATGAATTCCTATTGGGATAGGATCGACGAAATTCTTGTCTAGGTGTTGTATCATGGAAGATAAAGTGGCCAATCCATCTGCGAACTCATTCTGAACCCTTAAAACATGTTTGAATTCTATCTTCGTGAACCCCTTGATCAGCTCTTGTACATAGTGCAGATACGGTAATATCTTGGTATTCTTTGTAGCCCATTCTCCTAAAACCTTATGCAACAAAAGGTCGGAATCTCCAATCACCAGCAATTCCTAAACATTCATGTCAATGGCTAACCAGAGTCCCAAGATGCAAGCCTCATATTTTGCCATATTGTTGGTACATGGAAACCTGAGTTTTGCAGATACCGGATAGTGTTGGCCTGTTTCTGATACCAAGACAGCTCTAATACCCTCCCCTTGAAGTTGCAGCTCCATCGAAGAACATTCTCCAACCATCGTATGCTTCGACGATATCTTCTCCCACAAACGATACCTCCTCGTGGGGAAAATACATTTTCAATGGTTCGTATTCTTCGTCTACAGGATTTTCTCCCTTTGACCGCCTTCTGAGTTACATAGATGATGTCATTTCGTTAACTTTCCTGCAGACACGGGTTTCTGGAAGATGTATTTCAGCGGATCCATCCTTGATATGAGATATGTGGTGCAGGCACAGAAGTAGTGCCTCAACTTTTGAGTTATCCATGTCAAAGCACAGCAAGTGCGTTCCAACAGAGAGAACTGTGCTTCATAGGGTGTGAATTTCTTACTAAGATAGTATATGGCCTGCTCCTTTTTTTCCCGTCTCATCGTGTTGTCCTAGAAGACAACCAAAATCCCCATCTAGTATGGACAAATAAAGCAGCAAAGGTCTTCCTGGTCCTGGTGGGACCAGAACATGTGGTTTAGATAAATACTCCTTGATTTTGTCGAAGGCTTTCTGGAATTCTTCAGTCCATCTTGTTGCAGCATCTTTCTTCAGCATTTTGAAAATCGGTTCACGTATCACGGTTGATTGTGCTATGAAGCGGCTGATGTAGTTGAGATGCCCTAAGAAACTCATCACATCTTTCTTGTTCTTCGGAGGTGGCAAGTCCTGGATATCTTTGACCTTTGACGGGTCTAACTCAATCCCCCGGCGGCTGACAATGAATCCTAGCAATTATTCGGTAGGGACTCCGAAGGCACACTTTCAGGAATCAATTTCAGATTATTTCTTCGAAGTCGATCAAAGAATTTTTTCAAGTCTACTATATGATCTGCGCTTTTCTGGATTTGATGATGACGTCATCCACGTACACCTCTATTTCCTTAGATATCATGTCATGGAAAATAGTTTTCATAGCTCTCATGTAAGTATCTCCAGCATTCTTCAGGACAAAAGACATCATTTTATAGCACTACATCCCCATGGTGTGATAAAGGCTGTCTTTTCTGTATCCTCTTCATCCATCCAGATTTGATGATACCCCGTGAAGCCAAAAAATACTGGAGTTCATGTTTGGCACAGTTGTCGACTCAGTATGTGTATATTGGGCAATGGGAAATCATCTTTGGGACTCGCTCTATTTAAATCTCTACAATCAACACACACTCTGACCTTCCCATCTTTCTTCGGGACGGGCACGATGTTGGCCAACCAAGTCGGATACTCAACCACTCTGAGAAACTTGGCTTTGATTTGCTTAGTGACTTCCTCTTTTATTTTCAAACTCATATCTGGCTTGAATTTTCTGAGTTTCTCTTTTACATGTGGACACATGGGATCGGTAGGTAGCTTGTGAGCCACTATGGATGTGCTCAAACCAGTCATATCATTGTAGGATCATGCAAAAATATCTTCATACTCTTTCAGGAACTGGACGTATTCTTCCTTCTCTAACGGTGATAGATGAATGCTTATACGTGTTTCCTTGGCTATTTCAAAGTCTCCTAAGTTAACTGTCTCGGTCTCGTCCAAATTAGACTTAGGCTTATTTTTAAAGTTTTCCACTTCTCTGACAATTTCCTCAGGTATTAGATCCTCTTCCAGATCCTCTGAAACAATATCCTTATATTGCGTTGTCTCATTACATGTCACAGTCGTAGGTTCATCGAGATAAGTAATAATAACGATGTAGAGAGAAAATGTAAAGAATAATAATAAATACTAAAAATATCAATGCATTAATAAAATCTTGAAAACGTCAAACAAGTACGACTAGATGATTCGAGCTATTATTTCAAAACAAAATACTGAAAATGTCTTAGATGCTCATAAAATTGCTTTAAAAATAATTGATGCTAATTGCCAGGCTACCCAGGAACTCGACGGGCCCGCAATGGTGCAGCAGTCCAGTTCTTCAGAACAAATCCTTTCTCTACACTCTAAATAGTAAGATCTTCCTCCTCAACTATCACACTGCAATCCATGTCTTCATCATCCAGAAACAGCTTCCTTATGCTAGTTAAAGCTTCATCTTCTTCAAACCCCCACATCATGTCAGCTTGTTTAAATGTCTGGTGCAAATGTGGTATTGGTTGTTCCAGCGGATAATAAGGGCCACGCCATGGCGGCGACCAATCTGGTACTCTTTCCAAGTGTATTCATACCCAAGCCTAAAATTTGTACCGTGACGCTTTAGCTGTACTGGTTTGGTGATCCCTTGGATATTCTTGCCAAGACCCTTGCCAGGTTCATACCCAGTCCATAGCAATATGTTTTCTATCTTGTTACTCCACCATTTTTCCTTTTCAATTGCGTTGACGCACTCAATGTGATGGTATATTTCTCCGCCCAGCTTTCTCCTGTTCTGGATGACTGGAACTGTCTGATTGGTATAAATGGAATTACTCCCGTCTCCATGAATGATCACCTCCTGATGGTTCCACTCAAACTTCACAACCTGATGCAGAGTAGAAGCTACGGCCCCAAAAGCATGTATCCAGGTTCATCCCAACAATAGATTATAAGTAACAGATATATCCAACACTTGAAACTCAACATCAAACCAGGTTGGGCCCATCTGTAGGCTGAGGTTGATCTCTCCAATTATGACCCTTTGAGATCTATCAAACGCCTTCACATTCATACTTCCCGTTCGTATCTCGTGCAGACCTTTATCCAGCCTCTTCAGAGTAGTCAGTGGACATATGTTGAGACTTGAACCCCCGTCTATAAGGACACTGGCGATGAATTTGTCCTCAAATTGCACTGTGATATGTAGTGCCATGTTGTGACTTAGTCCTTCCGATGGTAACTCATCTTCATGAAAAGTGATTTTGTGGCTTTCCAATACCTGCCCGACCATGTTGGCCATTTCCCTACTAGTGATGTTGGTGGGTATATAGGCTTCACTCAGCACCTTCATTAGGGCGTTCATGTGTGTCTCAGAATTTCGCAGCAGTGATAAAATGGATATTTAAGCAGGAGTTTTTTTCAAATGGTCAACCACAGAGTATTCTCTTGCTTGCACTTTTCTCCAAAGGTCACATGGGCCAGTTTCAACGACATGCGGCTTAGATGCAGCTTCTTTGCTCGTTCCCTCTCAAGTGCTCGGGTGTATAAACCCTACCAGCTCTAGTCATGCCTTGTGCTGCACCTGTTCCTTCTATTTTTACTTTTCCTTTCCTTCTTTCTTCTGCAACAAAATCCCATGGTATAACATCAGACTTATAAGATGGCGCAGGTGCTACTATTACGGTGAAGAGTGTGGTCACCTTGACTTCAAACGGTGTTGGTGCGGCTACTTTAACCTCGATCAATGCCTGGGTTTGTACCACGATAGGCGTGAGAGTGACTGGAGATGTTTTAGGATCATCCCCCTCCCGAATGAGCCCAATTGACCCTTCCGAATCCCATTCTTCATCTGTCTCTATCACATTTACTCTCTCACTTCTATGATCCGGGAGAGGATTGTTACAAATGTTGGATGCATCCTCCTTTGCCTGTATGACTTTAGTACCAATTAATGTCTGAATCTTGTCCTTCAGAGTGCGACACTCATCGATGGTATGACCCTTCATGCCTAAGTGATAGGCACATGTCTTGTTTGGGTTAATCCACTGAGAAGAATTTTTCATAGCAACGACAGGAATGTGAGTTACATAACCGACAACCTTCAGTCTCTCGTATAGTTATTCTATGGGTTCAGCAATCGGAGTGTATTGTCTGGGTGGTCTGCGGCCGAAATTTGGTCTTGGTTTTTGGAAATTTTGGCGGGCTAGTGGTGGTGAGTGGTAATATATGGGTTGGGTGTTATAAGTGTGGTAGGTGGCAGCAGGCTGTTGGTATCTAGGGGGTGAAGGCTGGTATGTGGGTGGAGGTGTTTGGTATATGAGAGGAGACTTCGGACCTTGGGCTACCATTATTGCACCCACTTCTTTCTTCTTGGAGATACCTCCTGACTGCAAAGCTTTATTTTTGGCTTGGAGTGATTCGAAATTTGTCACCATTCCGCTCTTGATCCCTTCTTCTATTCTTTCTCCCAGCTTGATGATGTCAGAGAATTTATGATTTTCAATAACCATCAGCCTTTCATAGTATTGCGAGTCTTGAGCTCTGACGAAGAACTTATTCATCTGTTCTTCTTCAAGTGCCGACCTTACTTTCGCAGCTTCATATCTCCACCGAGTAGCATACTCCCGGAAGGTTTTCGTTGGCTTCTTCTTGAGATTTTGAATGTAGAAAATATTGGCGCATTTTCTGTGTTGAACCTGAATCGATCCATGAAACCTGAATTAATCCACTTTTTCGGGTTCTGACTGATGTACCAAGACAAAGAATCTCTTGTGAGGCTCCTCATGAACAATTTTACGAATTTGTTCATCTTTGACAACTCCTACAAGTTTGTCACAATAGGTTCTTAGATGCACTTTCAGATCACCAGTTCCATCGAACAGTTTGCTAACTTGGGAGATTTGTAACCCTCCAGCAGTTCTACATCTAGTTGAACGCACAAGTCCTTATAATTCAAACCTTTAATTCCCTTTCCACCTTCGACACTCTGAACTCTGCCAGTGAGCTTCTTGAGTTCTTTCGCCATGTTCTTGATGAGCAGATCCTTCTCGGTGGATTCCGATATATATAGGGATTGTTGTGGGTTTGTGGGGTAAAGTTTCCACATATATGGGATTGCTTTGGTGGACTCCGGGAATCTGGGCATAATGGTGGTCATTGGTTGAATTTTGGGGATCAGGAGTAGGTTGCGGTGCATTTTGAGAAGTGTGGTAAGTGGTGGTTTGTGGATATTGAGTTGGATTGTGATGATGTTGTTGAGGAGTAGGTACCGGTGGAGGGTTATGGTCTGGAGGAGGAGTGGTGTATCAATGTGGTGCGGGAGGGTTTGGCGGTGGATTTTGATTCTGTGTGTTTTGGGGAAGTGCCGGGCTTTGGGCGTTTGTGTTTTGTTGGTTGATATTAGGGACGTTTAATGTGTGGGAAAGGTATGCTAAGTTCCGGACCTGCTCAAGTTCTCCTTGTAGCCCTAATATTTTTTGTTCCATGCGTAGGACCAATTAGTTTTGTGCTGGAGTACTTCGACCATCCGAAGTTTCAATATTTTCTGCATTGTCCTTTCTGATACCACTTAAATCATCCATCTTTTCTTTCCCTTTGATTCTACCTTTAGGATCACTTGGCGGAGGAGTAGGTGGAGGACCTATGGATCTAGTGTGATATGCGGATGATGCCAGTATGCACGAACCAACCTTGGGGAATGGGAATAATCAAAATAAAGAAAAATAAAAGGTAACCAAGTCAGTAAGGGATATTGAAAGAATGCTTGCAATATTGAACATGCTTTGAAAATCATGTAACAAATTCGCATCCTAATTTGGGGGACCTCGTTGTGCCCGCGGTAGGCCTAAGCGACACATAGACTTGGAGAAAAATGATGCCAATAATTGTGTCATTTCATTAATGTGAAAATGAATCAAATCCTTAATAAAACGACAATAATAATAAATTTACTAATGACATTTGCCTTATTACAATCAAAATCTAAAACTAGGCTAAAAAGCAGTAAAGAACACCATTTCCTAATCTACTTGGTCCCAGAAGGACCTTCCCCGTGCTTGGCTCTCTTGACTCCATCAATCAGATTCCCCAGGTTGCGCATATCCAACAACATGTAAGCCTTTGCTAGATTCCCCCCTTCATTGCCATCCGTGTTCAGACAATCTGAAAGCCTCTTTCTCATCTTTCCCTCAAGCTCCATCAACCCTTGCTCCAAATATTCTAATCTTTCTATTGATTTAGTGGCGATTTCCCTCCATTCATTGATTGCTTCCATATCCACTTTGTGTTGTTCCATATGCCTAGCTTCAGACTCGAAGACCCTTTTGTGTAACCTCCTATACTTGACTTGTGTTTCACCAGCGTCATCTATAATCCTATTTTTTAGATTAATTCCTGGCTTGACGTCTCCTGCTATATTGTCCACTAACCATGGTGTGTAAAAAGTACACATGGCCAGCATGATACCTATCTGGCTCAATAGTATCCTTTTCCACAATGACCTTCTGATTTCACATATGTTTTGCCTCGAACTTGAATGGAATAACGTCCCCTTTAAAATCTACTTTGTATTGGACCGTGTTGGAAACCCGAGGTATAACCTATTTTCTTCTCGCTTGTCTCATTACCCTTATAGGAGCATAAGGATAGATGCCTCTCAACCCGATCAGCACTACATGAGTAGTCTCTCTTGACCTGATGATGAACTCACTGCTAGGAAACCATTCAAACATCCAATGTACCTGCTCGTCCGTCAGATTGCTGAAGAAACACACCCATCTCACATCATTTCCAGGTTGTGCAAACCTGTCTGAGATAAATGTCATTCTCTTTGGGTGATGGTAAGCTATGTATTCATTCAATGGTCTACCCAGAAGTTGTTGGCGATATTTTCCCCTCTGGAAAGGTTCTAACAACCAGACTTGTAGTAACGGATTACAACCTTCGAAGTGCCTGAATCCCTGCTTCAACCGATCTAGAGCGCAGTATATTTCGGATAGGATAATGGGTATGATGGTATAAGTCTGTCCCTCGATGCCTTCCATCAAAGTCCTGGCGACCATGCTAAACGGGTATGAATCCTTCCTTCTTTCATTGAAAATATCAACAACCCCAAGAAGCTGACAATCAACGCATATGAATTGATGGCAAGTGTCCAACCCAAGGAAGTAATGGCAAGTTCATCATGATGAAGGTGATATGAATTGATGTGCTTATAACGCTCAAAAAGGAATTCAAATGGGATGTATGACTTTTTCAAACAAAGCAACTCATCATGTTTCTTGAAACCCAGCATTTTCAGAAAACCGCGAGGGGTGCGATTATGTGGCACTAATAAACCTAGACTATCCCACGGCAGCTTAGCGAAACCTCCTATTTCTCTAAGAGAGGAGTCATTTCTATGTCACCAAAGCGGAAGATGGCCCTTTCTTATCCCAAAATATAGTAGCGGCCTCAATCAATGCTCTATTTGGTCGGATGTCTAACAAGGACGGCGAATGACCAAGGACCCTTTTCACATAATTTTTGTCGCTAGGTGCAAGATGTTTTGGACCATGCCGCACCTGGGGACTTCGTGCTTCATTTCTGCAAACAAAATAGATTTAGCCCTTTCCCTCTCTATATTCGACTATTTACACACTAATGATCAACATATTGGCCTATTTTCTCCATGTAA
Organism: Nicotiana knightiana; assembly: GCA_005239525.1. Classification (NCBI taxonomy): domain Eukaryota; kingdom Viridiplantae; phylum Streptophyta; class Magnoliopsida; order Solanales; family Solanaceae; genus Nicotiana; species Nicotiana knightiana. Next base: position 7,794 of record ML390208.1, on the reverse strand, counting down.
TGCACATAACGTGACAATGTCCATTGGAATTGTGGAAATCCCGTCGAACTTTGGACAAGGCTTATCTTAGCGGGCTATCATGTTAACAACATTCTAACCCGTACTAGGTTTAACATGATTCATGTAAATTTAATGTTGGAGTGAGGCTTCTATAATGGACTAGACTAGTACTCTCAAGTAGACAACTTGAGAGGGAAAGGCACAGGATCGTCGACTGCACTGTTGTTCGACTAGTCTACCGCAAATAAGCCTTTTCGATTTAAAAAGGGTAATTTTGGAAGAGCGCAGACACTCATCAAGTGCCGCTATGTTGATAATTGGCACGAGTGGAGTATGATGTGGAGCATGCTTTATGCAGAGATAATAACACATTTCCAAGTATTTGCATGATAATATGTAAAAAATGGTAAATACAGTATTAAGGTAAAACATGAAAACGTAAAAGAAAGACGAAGAAGTTAGTTCATGGACATATGCGAGAATGTAATAAATCAAACAAGGGAGTAAGGACGGGAGTGGCATGATATAGAAGTCTTTAAACAAATGGAGAACAGTTATAGCAAATAAGGGTGAATAGGGAAAGGGGTGTGCATGTAATAGCAAATTTTAAAAAAAAAGATGGGAAAAGGGATGTGCATTTTATATCAAAGAAGATAATACACATAAGCCAAGTTCATTATGGTAATATCCTAAGCATAAATCTCCAACAGAGTCGTCGTGCTGTCGCGCCTCGCCTTTCCGCGAAAGCAGGTTTCGACGTGTGACAACTCTTTTTAGAATGGGAGATAGAGTATTAAAAGAAGAACAGTCGCCACCTAACGATTTTTGAGGTGCTTTAGGGAACCTATTATGCATATAACTTCGTTTGACTACTCAACACCACCAAATATCGGGGAAGGGCTCAAATTACCTCAAAGAGAAAGTGTTAGGCACTCTTTGAGGTCCACAACTGTGGGTCCCGACCAAACTTAAGATTATGTGGATTACAATTAAGCTAAGTGACCAAATAAACCAAGGGAATTTAAAGTTCAAAGAATTTTATTACAACATGATTAGTACAGATCTTAGTACGAATATAGGAATACAACTATTTAGATCTAATATAAAAAAGGAGGGGGGGTTCCTAAGTTTTTTAGCCTAAAGGATCACCCCGTGCAACATAAATAATACTTCGTAACTACCTTAAGGAAGGGAGTTAATCATATTATTCAGCGGGCACAAACTATCATCTCCTGCTACCCAATTACTATGTTAAAGTTGTTTACCTAAAAACATTCTAATTAAATTCTATGTCGTGCTCTATGCGTGCACTACACATCCCATGACTATGGTCCAGGAGGTATTGGACCTCTACTTGGTGGTTCTAGACCTTACTTAGGTTGCTCATAAATGCCAAGACCAGGTGACATACAAAATACATATTGGATGAAAATATGGGTAGTTAAGGGCTCAAGTTAGCCTCCATAATTAAGCAACAAATGCATGCGAAACAGGTTTTCATGTTAGGCTATTCAGAATTAAGAACCTTAAGCCCTATAGACATGATCTCTATGTGACTTTGAATTAAAACGTGCAGACAATTTCAGATGCAAGGTGCTGCTCATCTCCAAATAATTACACGATTGTTGCATGCTGATTTGAGGTTGCAGATTTCCAATTATTTAAACTACAGATGCTGTGTCTAAGTGATTTACGTGCTAAATGACAATGAAATTTATTGGAGAAAGCCCAGAATTACTCATGCTTTTGACAACGGCCTAAGTGAGCAATAAACAGCGTCGAGAAGTACAAAATTAACAATTATTAAGGCGAATAGTTATATCTTATAGACAGGATCTCTAACGATTGGCACTTGGAGCTGATTTTATTGTTACACCTTAACCTTATAGGCATGTTTTCTAGGTGAACAATGCGATACAATAACAAATGAAATCATTAAAATCCTATAGGCATGATCTCTAGCAATGCAAATTGAAGGAAAGTTCGACGATATTTATTTCCTATGGGCAGGTTTTCTAATAACATGTAGCAGCAAGGATAATTGAAGCATTTGAGCTCATGCTTTTCTAGTAGACAAGTAGTGTAAGTGTGTGCTTCTCCTAATGACATGATTTCTACAGTGCACATAGAGAATGAAAGGAATATATAACAAATAAATCATTGAATCCTATATGCATGTTTTTATACCTTCGTATGCAAATATCAGAATTTACCCATTCCCCATTTTTTACTAACACCCCAATTGTTTATTACAAAGTTATTACAGGTCTAATATGAATAAGATTACAAATATTATACAAATAATGACAGTAGGCCCACAGCGGGCCCAAAAGAAATACCCAGAACTATTTGGGCCTTCAACAATTCTCTCATGGTATACCCAGATTTTCAATAAGGAACCATGTTCCTCAGCACAACTCAGAATCCATAGAAGAGCTCAAAGCCAATTCACACAACCATAGAGCAACCATATCACCTAACCAGTTTACATGTTCATTAGACAATAGGAAGAAGGAATTGGGATAATTCAGGTTTCAATAGTAGAGAAAGTGACTAAAGACCCAAATCCTAGTGTATTAGAGTTCACAAGGGTCTCAAATGGATCCCGAGCAGTGCTCACACTAGGGAGGTGAGTAGTAAGAGCCTTGGTAGCCTTGGCTTTCATCCAGCTAATAATAGGAGGTTCGGGATATCATAAATGAGGGAGAGTGGACAATGGTTGAGGGGATACACTTATAACTTAAGGTAGACATAGCAAAGTTGAGCATACAGAGCAACTAATCAACAAGTCATA
>ML390207.1:0-12511 GCA_005239525.1 Nicotiana knightiana | reverse complement strand
GATCGGTGAAGTAACTGGTGCAACCTGAAATAACCCCGCCTGAGCCAATGTATCAAACATGCTCAGGAACTGTGCTAAAGCCTCCTGAAGATGGGAAGGGCGGGAGGGGGGGGGGACAACAGGTGCCTCCCATGCCTGCCCCCCAACTGGAACTGCTGGTGGCTCCTCAACGGCTTCTCTGGTAGGTGGCCTAACTACGACACGTGCTCCTCGTCGACCTCGGCCTCTGACCCTAGCAACATCTTCTCGGGGGTAACATCATGAGGAACCGCGGCTCGTGTCGTCACCATCTATGAGAGAATAGAATGAAAAATTTCAAACTTCAAGGTCAATGAACTCGCACGATAGAAATGAAAGAAATGGAATTGTCCTAATAGTTCGGTAGCCTCTCAAAGATAAGTACAGACGTCTCCGTACAGATATGCAAGACTCTACTAAAATCGCTTATGACTCATAGCACCTATGAACCTAGGGCTCTGATACCAACTTGTCACGACACAAATTTCCCCTTCGTTGGGTATCGTGATGGCACCTAGTCTTAAGGACTAGGTAAGCCTAACATTCATGGAAATAGAATCAATAATAAATAAAATCTAATATTTTTATGAAAAAGGATTCTTTATACAAGAGAATATTCCCAAAACCCGGTAGTACAAGTCATAAGCTCTATAAAGAGTTTACTACAACTTCTAAATACAAATGTTTGGAAGTAAGTGAAAACAGTGTAAATACAGAACATGAAGGTGACTCAAAAGCCTGCCAACGCAACACCAGTTTACCTTGAGTCTCCTCAGCAAGAGTTCACACAGCTACTGACGATCAATAACCGGATCTGCACAAAAATGTGCAGAAGTGTAGAATGAGCACACCACAACGGTGCCCAGTAAATATCAAGACTAACCTAAGTGAAGTAGTGACTAGGACTAGTCAAGACACCCACTGGTCTAATAAATCAACATGCATAAATATAGGAATGACAGGGCATGACACCTATCTAATGACTACACAATATAGTTAACAACATAACAACTGCAATGCAGAAGGAAATACAACAATTAACGACTGAACATAATAATAATACACATAAGGATGGACGGGAACACAACCCAAGTCCGGAAATCACAACGCAATAAGGACAAGTAGTAACTCAACACTGCATTAGTCTCCACACAAGGCCTTGGCCACAAATACCATTTAAATGGTAAAATCTTCGAGAACTTTCACCCGTAATTTTTNGTTTTTCTGCAACATAAACATTTTCCATATATTCTTTTCCAAAGGGATATCCTTCAACATAGTTTTGTTTAACATAAACATTTTTCAAATATTTTTTTTCCAAAGGAATGTCCTTCAACATAGTTTTATTCAGGATAATTGTTTTTCAAATTGGACTTTCCAAATAATTGTCTTTCAAACATAATTCCTTGATAAAATCTACGGGGATCCCATCCCATAGTCCCGAATTCATCACATAACACAGAGGATCTCCCGAAATACGTCCGTAGTCCCAAAATAAATATGTAGTACAGGGGAAAAGCTCCCGGAATATGTCCGTAGTCCCAATTTAAATATGCAGTACAAGGGAAAGCTCCTGGAATACGTCTGTAGTCCCAATTTAAATATGCAGTACCAGGGGAAATCTCCCTACATACATCCGTAGTCCCAATTTAAATGTGCAGTACAGGGGGAAAGCTCTCGGAATACGTCCGTTGTCACGACCCAAATCCTAACCCAGGTCGCGATGGCGCCCAACACCGCCGTCAAGCAAGTCAACCTTTATTTACTAGTGATTTCAGGTAGTATACCAAAAATATTTTTCCACCACTTGCTTAACATAGTTGAGACATTTAAGTAAAAGGATAACTTAGGCAAATTTTATGCAAAATAAATAATCATGAAGTCATAATTTACGATTACATTCCAAAATAAATTCTACTAGCGTGTATGTCCCAGGAACTAGTGTCACAAGTCTACAGACATCTAGTAGAATGATATCAAAAGAATAAAAAGTCCGTCCTACAATCCGAGTAAGTATAGACAGAAATAACAAAAGGATAGCTCCGGAGTGCTGCTGGGAATCGCCAAGAAGAGCAGCTCACCGTGAAGCCTCGACCACTAACAAACTCAGGAACGAGCTCCGAACTGGAATCCAGATGCACCTGCCTTAGAACCTGTACAATTAAGTACAAAGTGTAGCATGAGTACATAAAAAATATGTACCCAGTAAGTATCCCGCCTAATCTCGAAGAAGTAGTAACGAGAGGTCGACTTGACACTTAATAGGGTCCAAACAAAGTATTTAAGTGATAATTTAAAAGAGGACAACAAGTAAGCATAGATAGTATGAAAAATAGATATTGAACCGTAGTAAAATCCGAATATGAAATGAAGCATTAATTTACAAGTTTTCAGTGCGATCCTCAAGGATAATTCATAGCTCGACAGTCATAAACAATATCAGACAAATAGCATGCGCAAAGTGGAATAAAGACATGTGGTCTGGGCCAACATAACAATAACACTGTTCATAGCCGAAGGATCGAACGACGTCAACCATAGATGCATCTATCAATACTCGCCGTGGCGTACGGCCCGCTCCCATGAGAGTAGGGGAAAGAATCACTCCGCTCGCGGGATATAAATTGTGAAGCGGTCGCATGCAAATACGACATCTATCTTTCAATTCTTTTCAAATAAAAATTCCTTTAAATCATCAAATTCTTGGTTTTCTTAAAAACAAGGTTGCATACAATGAATTTACAAAGCATATAATTCAATTTAATGGAATTCACATGGAATGGTGTAGGCCTATCTACCCAGACATAACAATAATAGTTACTACGCACGGGCTCTCGTCACCTCACACGCACGTAGTCCCCCACAAAAATGACACATTACTATTTAATTTATTTATGGGGAAAATTCCCTCTTACAAGGTTAGAAAGGAGACTTACCTCGCGTCAAGTCTACTTCCCGGGTTAAGAATGCGCCCGAAACTCCAAATTCATCGCCCACGGACTCGAAACTAGTCAAATATTGCATAAATAAATCAATCTATACTCAAAAGTATGAAATTTCCCCATTTAAATGATTGTTTCAACCTAAAGTGTAAAATCCCAAAATATACCCCCGGGCCCACATGCTCGGATTTCGGAAATTTTTGTAGGAATATATCACCCATGGCCTAAGGATCAATAATATATAGTTTTTGTTTGATTCCTCAACAAATTTCTTGGTCTTCCCCCATTTTTGTTAAGAACCTAGGTTTTTACTCTAGCGCATGTTTTCTACTAATTGTGGTGTTAATCTACCTAATAATTCAAGTAATAAGCTAAATTCATAGTAGAAATTACTTACCTCACAATAGCTAGGTCGAATGCCCTTCTTGCATGCCCTCAAAATCGCCCAAGGATGAAGAGAAGTATTAAAAAATGGCTAAGTCTGTGTTTAAAAGGAAGTGCACTGCCTTTAGGATTTTCGCACCTGCGGCTCGAGGACCGCATCAGCGGTCTCGCATCTGCGAGGAAATTCTCCCACCTGCGGATGAGGGGAAGGTGGCCTGGTTTCGCACCTACAGAGCAAAGTCCGCACCTGCGGCTCCGCTTCTACGGAAAGGTATCCGCACCTGCGAAAATTAGCAACTCCCGCAGGAGTCGCACTTGCGAGATTGGGACCACAGGAGCGGTCTCGCACCTGCGGCTGGACTTGCCTCGCTGCACCAGCATCAATTTTAGGCTGGTTCTTACCTCGCTCGATGCCCGAATGTCATCTGGGACAACCCGAGACCCCGTCCAAATATACCAACAAGTCTTAAATCATGATACGGACTCGCTCAAGCCTTCAGAACGCCCGAAACAACGCTAAATCTAAAGATCACAGCTCAAAACCTATTGGATCAAACTTAAGAACTTCAAGTTTCTGAATTTTCTTCCAACATGCCGAACCATACCTTTAATACTCGGAATGACACCAAATTTTGCGAGCAAGTCATAAATGTCATAACAGAACTATTCCCGGCCTCAGAATTCCGTGCGGACCTCGATAACACAAAAACATGTTCTAAACCTCAATTTGAACTAAAAGACATTCTTACTTCACTATTTGGCGCCGAAACGCTCCCGGGTCATCCAAAACCCGTTCCGAACACATGCCCAAGTCCGATATCATCATACAAACCTACTGGAATCTTCGGATCTCGATTCCTGGGTCGTTTACTGATAATGTTTACTGAAGTCAAACTTGGCCTTTAAGGCCAACCTTAAGGAACTAAGTGTTCCTATACTACTCCAAACTCATCCAAACCTCGAACCACCGGTCCCCGCAGGTCATAAATCAGTAAAAGCAGTTACGGGTAGTCCCAATTAAGGGCACGGGGTCCTAGAACACAAAACGACCAGTCGGGTCGTTACATCCGTAGTCCTAATTTAAATATGCAGTACAGGGGAAAAGCTCCCAGAATACATCCGTAGTTCCAATTTAAATATGCAGTGCAACAATCAAAGACAACAATTCTAGCATGGCAGAAAACTCGTACATCACCATATCAAATACAAAGAAACCAGGACAATGACACATGATACGACAAATAAATCAATACAAGAACTTCAATTCACAAAGAAACAGTAGAACATCGTTCACAAGGAATAATCACGGCAAAAAATACTAAGTGCAAAAAGGACTCGTCCAGGGAAAAACAAGACAAGCAACAAATACACAAATTCAAGTCAACAATAAGAAGACAACACAAGTCAACTAATTCCAAGTAAGGACAAGTCGACTAAGATATAAGTTGTCTATACCCCTTATGAGGTTGAGAAAATTATGAGGTGTATTCAACCATATAATTAATTATAGGTAGCTTATGAAAATATAGCATGATGATAGAGATTTAAAACCTTTGGTGAGGTCAAACCAGAGTCAAGTAGGCAGTAAGGGTGGATCCTAAAGCAATTAGTTCTAATCAAAGCATGTAGAGGTGAAACTAGCAGATAAGAACTCAAGCTTATCAAGATCAACTTCATACAAGGTGAATATAAGGACCTAAGAACCCTAAAAGGTCAAACTTCAACAAATAAGTCCGAGCACACACTCGTCACCTCGCATACACGGACCAAAATCATCATAGAAGACTCAAATCCTAAGGGGTAATTCCCCCACACAAGGTTAGGCAAGATACTTACCTCAACCGCTTAAATCAAACTTGAAAGCACATTCTTGCCACGCGTATCCGACTCCAGATAGCCCAAATCTAATCAAATGAATAGCACCGTGTAACTAATACTACAAGAAACTAGTTTAACTAAAACGCGGAATCAGGAAAATTGCCCGAAAAGTCCCCCGGGCCCACGACTCGGAATCGAGTGAAACTTACAAATTTAGAACACCCATTCACTCACGACCTCACTCGAACAAGAATCATTAAAATACAGCGTCAAAATCTCACTCAAATCTCGAATTTTCAGTTGGGGAACTTTTTCTCCCATTTCCAAACTTTTACTCTCAAGCTCCTTGATTAAATGAGGAAAAGCCCAATAGATTAATGCAATAAAACCAAATTCGAGTAAGAAATCGTTTCCCACAAGATTCCTCTGAAAATCCGTCAAAGAATCGCCTTCTCCCGAGCTCAAAATCAAAAATGGAGTGAAAATGAACAAACCCTCGAATATAAACTTCTGCCTAGCGATGACCACACCTGCGGAAAAATACATCGCAGGTGCGAAAACTCGCTAAATGAACTGGGGCCGCACTTGCAATCACTAGGCTGCATCTGCGGCCCCGCACCTGCGGATTCCCGTCCGCACCTGCAAGCCTGGCTGCCCTTAACTAAAACTGCACCTGCAACGCCCTCTACCTCACCTACGTGTCCGCACCTGCGGCTCCCCATCCGCAGTTGCGAAACACCAGAACCAGCAATGCTTCCGCTGGTTTCTAAGCCCAAAATCATCCCGTTGAGCATTCGAACCATCCCCTAGACCCCCGGGACCTCAACCAAACTTACCAACCAGTCCTAATACCTTATCCAAACTTAGTCGAGACTTCAAAACACATCACATAACCTCAAAATCGCCAATTATGCATGGATTCAAACCTAAGAACTTATGAAATTTTGAAAATCCACAACCGATGCCGAAACACGTCAAAATTAGCCCGAATGACCTCAAATTTGACACACAGGTCACAAAAGACACTACGAATCTACAGTCACTTCCAGAATACCATTTTGGGATCGATATCAAGATTTCACCTGTCGGCCGAAATTGTCGAAAATCTAACTTTCGCCAATTCAAGCCTAAATCTAACCCAGACCTCGAAAACACATTCCGGACGCGCTCCTCAGCCCAAAATTATCATACGAATCTGCCGACATCATCCATAACCTGTTCTAGAGCCGTTTACATAAAAGTCAAATTCCGGTCAAAACTTCACTATTTAAGCTTAAAAAAACAACAGTCCTTCTTCCAAATCGACTCTGAATCATCCGGTAACTGAATCCAACAATGCATGCAGGTCGATGTACAAAATGTGAAGTTGTTCAAGACCTTACGCCACCGAACGGAGCTTAAATTCTAAAAATGAACGGCCGGGTCGTTACATTACTGTAGACCTGTTATTGTAGTAGATGCAACATTTTTAAAGTAAAAATATCATAGAGTTGTATTTGTTGCTGTATCAAAGGATGCAAACAAGCAAATCTTTCCTCTGTCTTTTGGTGTAGCAGATTCAGAAAACAATGAGGCATACATTTGGTTCTTCAGGGAAATGAGAAAAGAAATTCAAGTTCGTTGTGAACTGGTTTTCTTGTCAGATAGAAACCAGTCGACTGCAAATGGGATTAGAAAATTTTATCCTAAAGTTCACCATGGTATCTGCCTCTATCACTTTGAGGAAAATTTAAAGCAAAGACATGCAAAAGCCATGGTAATAAATCTTTTTCAAAGTGCTGAAATGTCATACAAATGTGAAAATTTTAATAAGTTAATGTCCCAACTCAAAAGTGTTGACAAGAAAACATACAATTACATAATGGAAGAGCCTACAGAAATATGGGCTCGATCGTGGTTCCCACGGCGATGTTATGATATGCTGACAACAAACATTGTAGAATCAATGAATTCCGTGTTACTAAAAGCGAGAGAAATGCCTATTTTAAGAATGTTAGATTACATCCAAGAAAAGTTGGGAGAGTGGTTTTACGAACGGAGGAAAAAAGCAAATGAAACTTTTCACAAAGTACCAATATGGGCAGAAGAAGAGATGACTAAGAAGATGGACTTGGCTTGTGAAACGTTTGTGAGTATATTTATTAACTTCAGGATTTACTTTTAGCGCAGTTTCTCTTTAGCATAATCACTTCAGCTTTTTATATCTGCTACAGTGATTTACTGCTTACATATAAAAAACTTCATACTTTTTCTTGTTGAAGCAATAATACACTGATATAGTTTATCTTAATTTTTTATTCCTTCTTAGGTGTTCAACCTTGATTCAATGTTGTTTAGAATAAATAGTGAAGGAATCGAAATTCATTGTGGACTTAAAGAAGAGAACTTGTGACTGCTTTGAATTCCAACTTGATGAATTGCCCTGTCCACATGCAATTGCTGCTATTAATAAGAGATATTTGCAAAAATCTGATTACTGCTCAAAATGGTATTCAAAGGAAACATGGTTCAAAACATATGAAGTACATGTGAATACTGTGGGAGATCAAAAATCATGGGATATTACACAAAATGTAGAATCTGAGATCACAAAACCTCCCGATGTAGAGATTTTACAAGGAAGAAGACAAAAGAAGAGGTATATCCCTGCGACTGAATCAGTACCATTGAAGTCTACCAAATGCAGTCGATGTAAACAAACTGGGCATAATAGAAAAACTTGCTTGTCTTCTCCAGCACCTCATCCATATTCCAAGAAACACGCTGAAAAATACTGCAACGTTCAATAGTTCTTTGTGTTAACTATTCTTCAATTGGATTATAAGGTCTGAATTTAGAATTTGATTATTGTATGATATGTTTTCATAGGAATAAAAAAAAAGCTCTTGCTCTTTTATATTGCTGAAGTACAAACCACTCATTTTTGTTGCGCAGGCTTACATATTTCGTTGCATTTTTAAAAAGTACGCAATGACTTCGACAAGAAAAAACTGTATGTGAAATACATATCCTTAACACACAGACATACACACACATACACATACATACACACACAAAAGTATCGCATGTACAAACAAAAACTTAAGAATCTTTAGATTGAAGTTATAGAAAATGAACTAAATAACTTCAGCATAAAAGGTTCAAGTTTCTAACTTATATACGCTAACTTCAGGTAAGCTAACTTCAACCTTTAAAATTTTAAAAAATTATACACAAAAACATAACAAAGATTTTCATTTATATAACAACACAAAACATTAAAAAACAAGGCCATCATAAAAAAACATTGACAAAACAAAAAGAAGAATCATAAAAATCATTAACAAAAAAGCACAGAAATAAAAACATAAAAAAAGAATTTCAAAAACTAAGCATCATCATCATTATCAGAACAGTACTCATCTATTTCTCAAAATATCTCGTCATCATCAGAATTGGAGATAACTATAGGATACTCGGGAAAAAGACCACAAAGTCCAATGAGATCAATCTTCAACTTGTTGAATTCATCACACAACTGACTTTGTTCAACTATAACTCTGTCCATAAGAGAAGGAAGACTCTTCAGGTCGTTTTGCAGCTTGGCATAGTCGTCCCAGATGGGAAACTTAAAACAATCAAACTGCTGGACAATCCTGTCAAACGAGGTTGAATAACCTTGACAACTACATTCAAGGTTAAGCCCGTTCTTGAATGATTCATCGACAAAATACTGTGGTCTGATTCTTTCCCAACCAACCTTTATTTGATCCCGCTTATGCATACGATTAGACATTGGTACATTGCTGTTATAATCAGACTTCAAACTCTCCCACTTCTGCATAATTTGACCCATTGTAAGCTTCCTACTTCCTTTTGCACCAAACATTCCTGTTTAACCAAAGAATTAGACCCTTTCACTCAAGCTTATTTTTAAGATGAATACAGGTTACTGATAATCAAGGTAATGGAGGAAAATGTATAATAGACAATATTGCAGAAATAGAGAAAATTGAAGTTAATTATTTTCGAGAATCAGATGCCTTTACAAGCTGTATTTCCCTCCCTTATATAGGAGATTCTTATAATGTACGACTCTTGCAATGGTTACTCATTAATGAATAATTATGACATTAATGAGGCGTTACAGAGGATAACGGTAAATGGGGTTCGGTTACACAACGTTCGAGTAATCAATTGTGGGTCTTTGAATCTGCCCGTCGCTTTGTCTAGATTTATTATGACTGTGCCTCTCTCCCGTTTTGATCAAGTTTAGCTTCCCGTGGCTGATAAGTTCGTGGGTTTACTGAACCGTGCCTCTTTGTACAGTACCTCTTCAAAGAATCACATCCAGCTGTCGCGTTTTCCTATGTCCACGTGACTAGCCGAGTTGTCAAAAGCTGGCTTACGTGTGAAACTCTTTTTTACCAATACAGATAGTCCCCCCACTTACCATATATTTAACGATTAATATTTGATAAGTGGATATTCATTTATGGCGGGAATATTTTGCCGCCGCTTTTCCTTGAATCGTTGTATCCTTCTTTTTACCATAGGCGTCGTTTGTCACTTCCATTTAATGCTCAGACCACGTGTCCTTTTCGGATTAGTTCTGCATTTACTCGGCACATTTTAGGGCTTTTTACGGATGTGCCAGTCCCGAAGTGACATCTTCAATTATGACTTTTCATCATTATTTTCCTTTTTCTTCATGTTTGACGGTCGTCTTCAAGTATAAATACATTATTTATTTTCTTTGCTTCAACAAAACACTTTTCTAACTTTTTCTTTTGTAAAGAACTTTCTTCTTTGCCTTTGTAAACATGTCTTCTTCAGACCAACCTCAAAGAGTAATGGATATTGAAAGTTTAATGCCATCTTCTGCTCCGACTATGAGTCGGAGGGGTGGTAGACTTAGAAGTCTAGGATCCACTCCTTCGAGGGGCTCCTCTTCTTCTCAAATAATTCCTCCTTCCAGTAGATCTCCAGTTTCTCCGAGGTTTAGGGTTTCTCTGTCTTTGTCTAGAGGGAGAGGCGAACGCCTTCGTGAACCTGGAGTAGATGAAATTGTCCCTGCTGAGTTTGTTTTTCCTAGGGATAGTCAAGTACTTGTAGATCAATCTTCTTCTCTTGATGGTGTCGAAAGATATCCAACCATTATATCGGAGGGTCAGATTTCCCTTGTTCGTACATAGTGCTTTTGGAGGTCTGACTTTCCTGTCTATATTCCGAATAGTAATCAAAGAATAACGTCTTAAAAGATGAGATATTCTTTTGTTTATACATATCCTTTCACTTTAGGGTTTAGACCCCCCATTGACCCACTTATAATTGAATTTTGCCGTTTTTTCAATATCTGCTTAGGACAAGTTGGCCCTCTTGTGTGGCGAGTGTTCGCATGTCTTAGGAATTCGGCTTCTTTAGCCTCGGTTCCTTTTACCTTCAACCATCTTATTTACCTCTACTGNGTGAAGAAAATCTTCTCTTCCCTGAGAAGTGGAATTGCGCACGTGAGTATGCTTTAGCTTACATTTACTTTTTCTTGTTTTGACTTGAGATGTTTTATTAACACCGTATCTATTTTTTCTTCTCTTCAAAATCATGAATACTGTTGAGAATGTCTCCGGTATTCGTGATTGGGTAGAAAAAAGGTTGTCTGTTGCTCATTCAGAAGAGAGATCCTGGAAGTACCTCGCTGGGAGGTATGGTTGGCAAGTAAAGACCCACGGTAAGTGAACCTCTTGTTCTTGCTTCTTTCCTTCTTTTTTTGTCGTTTAAATTTTCCCTATTAATAAGGTTCTCTGCTCGTGGGGTGTGTGCTTCATCTATCCCGAAGATGTCCTTGGCTCAGGCCCAGGAAATTATTGTTGTTTAATATTCCTCGAAGAGGAAGATTAGTGAGTCTCGTTCCGTAGAAGAAGAAGAAGAAGATGGTGCTTTAGTGCACAGGCCACGGAAAAGGCGAATGGTTTTAGATGATGAGATTATAGCCTTAACCTTGCCTTCCGTGTCTGTGATTGAGCCCCCTATCCTTGATGATGTTTCACTTTCCCTATTCATGAGGGTATTGATCTTTCTCCGGACAATGTCCCTTTGGCTGCTGTCTTTCCTGCTTCATTGAGAGAAGTTGTTTCGTCTGTTCCTTTGGCTATTTCAACTTTTGATGTTGCTTTGCCCGTAACTTCTTCAACTCTTCAACTCTCTATGCCTGCTGCTTTGCACGTGGCTTCTCCAGCTCCTCAACCTTCCGTGCCTGTTGCAGGTGGTAATAGAGGTTCCAGCTGAGGGGAATATTTTCAAGAAAACGGGTGAGCCCGAAGTGTGGCTTAAGCCTTTGATAGGTCCCTCTGAGAAAGCAAAGCTAGCCAGCCACGGTGCTCTTACATGGGCCAATGAGGGCGTGCATACTTCTTTGAAGGTATGCTTCAAGTTATCCTCTTTCACTCTCGTAACCATATCTGACTAGTTTATTTCTTGTAGATTAACCTTATAGGCATGGAGCTTATGAAGAGGATTTCAAACACGGACCAAGAGACAGAGTTGCAGGCCGATATTGATAATTGGAGAGCACAGTATGATAGCCTAAGGATTGACATGGATGCTTTAGAAGAGGAAAGGAGTACCTTTAAGCAGGTGAGACTCATGGAAGCAGAACTGGTAGTAGAGAGGGCTTCTTGAAGTCAGGATGATAAAGATAAGAGTGTTGTGGAGTCTTCGTTCGCGGAGCAGCTGTCCCGTGCCTCAGAGAGATTAGAGACTTGAAGAACTTGTTAGGGCAGAAGGAGGAATACTCAGGCGAGCTCGTGCAATCACTCACTCGTACTCAAGAGGACCTTCGTAGGGCTTTAGACAAAACTCAATCTTTAGAGGAGTCGATTGTTCCATTAAGGGCCGCCATGAAGCTGCGGAAGCGGAGAAAGATGGATTGAGAGATGAGCTTCAAGCATGGGCAAAGGATTATGAAGATTTGGAAGAGGTGGTTGTTGTCGATGTGAACTGGGCGTATATGAATTCTCGCCTTGACACATTGATGGAAATGAGTCAAAAGGGTTTTGACCTTAGTGATGAAATAGCCAAAACTAAGGAAGCCATGGAGAAGGCTCAACAAGGTCATAACCTCTCTTCACCTGATGGTGAGATTCCATTCGCTCATGCCTCTTCATCCCCAGTTGCTCCCGCTCCTTCTGCCACTGAAGTCAACCCATCTCTTGAAAAGATTGAGTTGGTTTATCCCTCTTTTTTTTTCTTTGTATCAATTGGTGGTTACCCCCAGTCTCATCGAGGGTAAATTTGGATTTCCTAAAAGTCCCAAATGTCAACTTAGGGGCACCACAATGTATATAAAATTTTTATACAACTACGTATAAGTT
>ML390202.1:14359-57344 GCA_005239525.1 Nicotiana knightiana | reverse complement strand
TAATGTGGCTTGTGAGGTACAATAATCGAGTTAGGGTTGTAGCTATGAGTGCTACAGACGGTCGAAAGAGAGGAAAGAAAGTGATTGATACAGGAGCACCTATAAATGTTCCGGTCGGCGAGCGACTCTAAATTTTTAACGTGCTCGGAGAGCCTACTACTACTATGGATTGTCACCCAATATCAGAAAAATGACTTATGTTTAATAGTCTAAAACTCTTAGTTTCAATCATTTTGTGTCTTGTATTTATGTGTGTTGTGTGACAGTGTGAATGATTTGAGGTACATGTATCATGTATTCTTTTGTACTATTTCAAACTATTTTTGTAACTGTATTTTTTTTTCTCGATAATAAAACCAAGATGGTACTGTCTCCATAACCTACTGCTTAATTTCAAGTTGTTTACATTAAAATTAAAGAAGAGGAAAAAAAAGGAAACATAAAAACAAAATGATTCCTGAAAAGTTTATCTTTTCTTCTTAAAGTTTTCGAACATTAAAAAATTTCCATGGTTTTTATCCCTTTTTTTAAAAAGAATAATCAAGTAATTAAGAAGTTCCAAAGTGAGAAATGCTATATGTTATTGTTAAATAAACTAAATAATCTATGTCGGAATTTATATCGATATTTAGACAATTTGATAATTATACTTCAAAAAGGTTCAAATAAATTGAAATGGAGTATATAATATAGTTTCTATTGAATAAATTATACGGAGAAGGGTCAAAATTGCCTTTATACTATCGATTATTGTTTAAAATTGCCTTCCGTTATACTATTTGGTCAATTATATCCCTATCGTTATACTTTCGTTCAAATTTACCCCTAATTTAAACGGTTGACCATGTGTCACTCTCATATTCAATTGACTCATCCCCAATTTTAAAATACCTGAATCCTCTCTTACCCGACCCTAACCGGACTCTAAAACACCCATCTAAAATAACCCCACCGACCCCCACTACCTCACCTTCTGTCCTCACCTCACACCAAGTCTGCTATAACCCCACCGACCCCCACTCCCTCACCTTCCGTCCTCACCTCACACCAAGTCTGCTACAGTAGACAAAGTCCAATTAATAGATTTGCTGGTAAAACTTCTTCCAAGAAAACTGCCGTTGTTTATTATTGTCAGCAACAAAGGGTATGAGGGCGTCAATGGAGGACGGATCCCAATCTCTACGGCAATGGGTTTCCCAAAAAAGTTCTAAGTAAGTGAGAGACCGAAACTTCTTACAGGTCATCACAAAGCAAAAGATAGAGCCAAATGTAAGAGTAGTAATATGGAGAAGAGATGGTCTTGGGCTATTCTTGCAATTGGAGATGATCCATTGATAGAATGAGTATTGCTTGTAGCCATGGGGGATAAGAGTGGAGAGCACATGCTACTGCTGACTTTTGGGATTTTTTTAGCTCTGAGTTTTTACCTTCTTGGTCGGTATGAAGAGCTTCTGTTTTTTGCTTTCGCTTTAGGCTTGGTTTTTACCATAATTCATCTTTCATGGTTAGTGGTGGTCGACGTCCGTATTTTTCGTCGAAGCAAACATTTTTTGGCGATGACAGTTTTTGCTCGAATCTGATATTTTATGGCCTAAACATGTATTTCAAGTGTGTTTCTGGCCATTTGTCACCGGCCAGTGGTGGTTTCCGGTTAGGTGAGTGTTTGGCGAGGAGGAAAAGAAATAACAAGAAATGAAAAGAAGAGAAGACAGAGCAGTGGAGAAAAAATGGAGAAGAGGAAGATCCCAATGCATTAAAGACCAACAATAATTTTCACCATGAAAATCGGCGAGATAAGAGAAGAGTGGGGGGTTGGGTTACTTTAGAACTTAGACATGGTTTTATGGTCGAGTAAGAGAGGATTCGGGTATTTTAAAATTGAGAATGAGTCAATTGAATAAGAGAGTGACACGTGGTCAACCGTCTAAATTAGGGGTAAATTTGAACGAAAGTATAACGGTAGGGATATAATTGACCAAATAGTATAACGGAGGACAATTTTAAACCATATTCAATAGTATAGGGGCAATTTTGACCCTTCTCCGTAAATTATATTATAATAAAAGTACGGTGTAGAACGTTGACTTTAGCACCTTTTATCATGTTAAGTACATATCTTTGTCTTTGTCACTTTCATTCAATCTCCCTCTGACACTGATGATGACTTAGTAAATTATATAAAGGAGATTTGGAAGGTAGAAACATGTGTTAGAAGCGAGAATCTTTAACATATGATCAGATTCCTAGTCGTCTACGTTATTATTCTTTTAAGTGATAGAAACCGCCAATCTCAACAATCCTTTCATAATCTTTTAAATTCAAAACTCGAAAAGCAACCCCTTGGAATTTTCTTGGATGATTTTTCAGATATCAATTTTTAAAGTTGTCGACTGAAATATAAGCAGCATTTATAAAGTAATTGAAACATAATTATAACTTAAAGAATCGATAGAAAAATAATTGTATTATAGGGTTTTTGTTTGATAGGTGACTATACTTTTGAGAACGAAGAACAAGACGGGGGAAAAATGGAAAAAACAAAAAGGTCATGTGGTAGATACATTAGTATGATTGGTCTCGAATAATTGAAAAATGACATTTCGAAATATCTACTCGTTTGTCCATATATATTTTTCTTTTTTCTGATTATTTTCTTAACAAAAACTTATTTGTCCATAAAAATTATAAGCTTTTGGAGATTTTTTGAAGGAGATTTTCAAAAACCAATTATTTCTTTTAAAAACATATGTCCAAACGCCTAGTAGGTATCATACGACGAAGATATTTTTTCACATGCTTGTGATCAGAACACAACGGATGTATTTTGCTTGTATAAGTTTAAAACTTTATGACAGTACATCAATCAAATTTCCTTAGAATTCATGCGACTATTTTTCTAATTTGCCGTGTTTTTAAGTGGTGATTATTTTTTTATTACTTTTACAGACGCTGATTATATTGTATACAACCACCCTATAAGTGATAGCGTGGTACTATTTTTACAATTTTCTATCAGTCACTACCCAATTGGAGAACAAAGTAGCTAGTTTTGGACGATTTAGAATAACGAGAATTAGGCCTAACATCCATAACCACCCAATTGAAGAATAGGAAGTTAGTGAATAATTTTTTCCTCAACTCTATCCAACATCATCTAATTTAATTGGTTTAATACACAATTATTATGGTCTAACAAACCCTCTTTTTAATCCTGATTTAGGACCTAACTCAACCAAAAACACTAGTTCGAGTGGAGAAACTTGTTTACACGGGACCAAGGGAGTGATTTGCAGATTTCCCTAATGTATTTGACAGAAAAATTTGAGATTTTTATTTTTCTCCTATCAGCCAAAGGTGATGTGTGCGTGAGAAAGAACAGAGGCGGATGTAGTGCTTTATATATAGGTTCATCCAAATTCAATAACTTTAATAGATTAACTTTCGTATTTATGCTAAAAATTTTGAATCCAGTAAATCAAATGGACTGTGGCAGAGTTCCGAACTCAAACTCATAATGTTCATATCCTGAATACACATCTGAGAGATTTAGTAAAACCGCATGTGTTAATCTTTGAAACTTAACAAAATTTATTATTGGCAATAAATTTTTAAGTGCTAAAAATTTACCGCAATCACAAAAATATATGAAAAGAAATAATTTTTATTGATGAATCTTTGTGGGTACAATTCTGTTTGTTCCCTTGATTCTTCCTCCAAATTGTTCTCTAGAAATGTTTGATCTCCATGAAAAGGAAGAATGTCACGTCCACGGCTTTGCGATAGACAATATTTGATGTATTTGATCTTTGTGAATATTCCGTGAATTTATGGAATTTCGAGATGATCTCAATTTTCACCATGAATTTATGGAATTTATGGAATGTTTGATCTCCATGAAAAGGAAGAATATCACGTCCGCGACTTTGCGAAAGACAATATTTGATGTATTTGATCTTTGTGAATATTCCATGTATTTATGGAATTTCGAGATGATCTCAATTTTCAAGATTCTTTTTTAAGGGAATATGTAATCTTTTTTATAGGAGTTACCTAGGGTTAGGTAAGAGTAGTAGTCTCCAAGCAGCCCTAATATACTCCTAGTACAAGAGTCGTTTTGTAGTATTTTAAATTTAGGATTTAATCCAAATTTCGTATGAGCTTAATTAGTTAAAATTTCGATTTCTACGCTTACAAACTAAATTGTTTATAGCCAAAAGAAATAATTAGCATATATAACTAACTGACAACCAAAGGAATAATACACCGGCTCTACTCTATCCATACGCACTACCTAAATACTATTTATTTTATAGCTAAGCAAGACTTAATTATAGGACTCAACACTTCAAGGGTTGCTAACTTGAATCTGTATTATATTAGTCACTTTCTGGTTTCAATCTTGAGTTTATTTGTCTTCTTATTTCGTCCATGTATATCAGCATATTTTACCAGTTTTAATGATCTAAGCAATGTTGAAAAATAAATCAAATTGAAAAAAAGAAGAAGAGAGCCTTGAATTAGGATTAGTACCCACTACACAATTAGTAGGCGTTTCGACATAAGAGTTGTAAAATTCGAAAAAATGGTAAAAGTGAAAATGGTATTTGAAATTTAGAGTTGTGTTTGAACATAAATTTCAGTTTTGGTTGTTTTTGAAGTTTTGTAAGTGATTTGAGTGAATATTTTGCAAAACAGCATTTGCAGTTTTTCAAATTTTCGTAAATTTCCAAAATGCATCTTCAAGTGAAAATTGAAAATTTTATGAACAAACGCTGATCTCGAAAAAAAGTGAATTTTTTTTGGAAAAATCTTCCATCAAATTTTATGTTCAAACGTGCACTTAGTATGGTCCAACATGCCCTCTTATTCACCCATGGTCTTGGACTTGAAGGATTGAAATAATAATCAATGGTGGTTTTCATCTCACTTTACCAAGTCAATCGGATGTGCAATCGTGTTAAAAAAAATGAACGTTGGATTAGAGGCGGACCTAGGATTTTAACTCCACCGCGACACTAGTATTATGCTCAACCGGTGACTCTAAAGGCTTTAGTATTCAAGATGCCAAGTTATTTAAATTAATCATTTTCAAGGTTTACGGGGTCTGGCAATGGTGAATTTATATTAGTATTAATTACGTGTTTACGTGAACCCAATAATTTTACACGTATATTTTATTTGGAGGCACATTAACTGTTCATCTTATTTACCTCGAAAATACGAGTAACAATTAAATTTGATTTGTGATTTTAAAGAGACGTGATCTAGTTCAATACCAATTAATAACCAAGTAATACAAGGAATAAATGAACCAAATCAGTGTTGCTTAGGCAGTTTCGATCTCGAGCTCGACGACCTCGAGGTGAATCGAGAGCAGTAAAGCAAGAAGAATAATAAAGTTTTAAAGGCAGCTATGATGAACAATGAGCGAAAAAGTAAAGAGTATATTCAAAAGTAAAGAGTATATTCAATTCCAATGATTGGATCTCCTTTACAAATGATTGTGGTCCCCTTTATATAGGAGGGGAAACCTTAAATAAGGTACATTTCTATTTATATTAAAGAATCCTATGGGTACAGTTTTATAACCACCTAGTACGGATTTGTACTAATTCGTACAAATCAATCCCGGAATTTGCACCATGATCTTTGGAGACGTGGCTAGAATCTTGTCCTTTCCGTAACAAACTCATAACGGCATTATTTAGGCATCAGTCGTATTTAGCTCTGATGCTCATTGAGCACTTAGGCCCTCGAGCCTCTTGTTCCATCTTCGAGTCCAAGCTCGACCTCCACCGGACTTCTGCTCTCGATGCAACTTCTCGAGCCTACAAAATCGGGGCATAAAATTTTGACTGTATGCAGACAGTCCCTGCGTTTCTTAGAATGAAATGATAAGGAACGATTCGATTCTTGGCCCTTCGATGCCCCAATCATGATGTCAGTCTCGTGATGTCAGCAACTAGTGTGACTAAAAGGCCGTGAAAATGTCACGTCTGCACACTTTTCGAAAAGCCATTAATTGAAAAGCAGCTAATGGTCAGTCGGTTGGCTTCCTCAACACTCCTAGGAGACCTCTATAAATACTTCAACCTCTCACTTTACAAACTTTACTTTCCACAACATCCTTAAACCTACCTTAAGTTCTCTATTTTCTCTGCGTTTATCTTCCTCTCTAGCTTGTGTCCATTTCATCATCAAATTTCTTTTCTTCTTCTGAATTCCTCAATAACAATGGCCAAAACGTCTAGAGTTGTTCCTCAGAAAGAAGAAGCCCCTTCGTCATCACAGCCTTCGAGGAGTAAAATGGTGGTGCCACCTCGTATCGAGGAGTGTATTCCCGGGCCGTGTGAAACGACTTCCGATATCAAAGTCGAGAAAACCACTTCAGTCCCGAGTCGATGCGGACCCATTTCTCGATATATTAGTTTGATAACCAAAGCCGAACTCGAGCAGGTGAGAAAGGATTTCCACTGAGTGGGCAAAGAGGCGGTGATCCCTTCCCCTGAGGAGGATATTACTACCCACAAAGCAAGGTACCTGAGCGTGTACACTAATCAGTTCACATTGGGTCCCGTTGATCCTGCCCTCGGTCCCGTAGACCCAGTCATTCTCAATTTTTTCCAACAATACCAAGTGACGCTCGGTCAGATCTACCCCTCTTTCTGGCGAATCGTCAATCTGATCAGATACTTCTCGAACCAGGTTGAGGGGATGCCTTTTACCCTTGACCATCTAATCAGGCTATACAGCCCTCGCCTTTATCGAGGTGGCCTGATAAAGCTACAACGCGGATCCACGAAATCTATCTTCTTCACCATCGATGAGGACAAGGATCGAGGGTGGATGATCTGGTTCGTCCGAAGGACCTCCGACCTAATTCCTGCTGAGAGGATGCCATTCCCCGAGGAATGGAACATGAAAAGTAAGTACATACTTATCGACAGTGATCGAATACTCTGCTTTTTCTGCTCTTTCTCGATCTTATTTTTTCATAATGATGCAGTCGTTGCTTGGTTTCCTGGTGCGGTTCCGGATCTCTCAGGATGGGTTCGATTTCTGGCCTCAACTTCTTCATACGCTGAACGCAGCTGGCGTGATTTGGCCAAAGGTCTATGGGAAGCCAAAAACCACTGTAAGTTTTCATTATTTGCACATCTAGGTTCCTTAGTGAAATTCTCACTTTCGCTTTTATGCAGGCCTTGGAGATGTCGTTTCAATGAGGCCATCCCCACCCGGTGAGGAGGTAGTCGGAGGGAACCCACAAAGGAAAAGAAAAGGAAGAAGGGGTCGTCGGTGAACTCTCCGAAGCCAAAGAAAACCAAGCTTCGAAAGCCTAAGGCCGATATTGTGACCTTATCTCAGGAAACGACTGACCGTCCTCGTGCTGAGGATGAAGAGAGAGACGCCGCAAATGGAGAAGAAGATGACCGCCCGTTAATAATTCAAAAAAGAGGAAGCATTGATGCTTCGAGGGCTACTGAGCCGAAGGCTGCTGATACGGTTCAATCTCGAATCGAAGATATTTCTGAGGAGAGCTCGAGTAAAGTCCTCGAGCCGTCAAATGAAAAAGGGTGCCTCGTCCTGGGGGTCGTTCAGTCTGTGAGCTTGGAGATCCTAACACCGAGGCTATTCAAAGACAAGATAATGTCCCGAGTGATTCAATCGGGGTAATCAATATAGGTGATTCGCCGCTGGGCCCAGAGTTTTCCGAGGGGCAATTCCGAGAAGACCAAAACATGAGGACTCTAGATGTGGGGACATCCCACGGGGAGAACAACATCTTTCGGGAGTACCTTACTGGAATCGAAGAGGGTCCCGATCTTGAGGCCTCATTCATATTTGAGGAGGCCGAAAAGCTTCGCAAACAGGTAAACTTTGCCTTTATAACTATGCTTTGAGTTTGATTTTTGTCTTTCTGACTCCTTTTCTTTGCGAGAAGGCCGCGCTACTTTACAACCAAGCATTCTCCAAGTCTCGGGATGAGCTTGCCCAGTGTGAAGCTGAGCTCAAGAAGTTCGTGGTAGAGATGGACAACCTTAAGGCTCTCTACGCTAAAAAAGAGGGGGAAATGAGAGATCTCCGAGCTGGTGCAGAGAAAACTTCCCAAGAGCGGGACGAGCTCATCGAGCAGGTAATATAGCCTTTGTGGGCCTATTTTGAATTTACTTGTTTTGGTGTCTAACGTTTCAACTTTGCAGTTCCAGCAGAAGGCTGACCTGGTGGAGCAACTTCGAGAGGAGCTCAAGACCAAAGAGGCTAAGACCCTTGGTTGGAAGCAACATATGGACTGTCTTGCCTCAGATAAATCGGCCTAGGTTAGCCGTTGTACGATTTTCACATTGTTCACGATGCTGATTTCTTCGATGGATTTAATTTTGTCGGGGTTGATCTCGATCCCCCTATTTGACACCATGAAACCTAAGAACTTGCCTGAGCCAACTCCAAAAGCGCATTTCTCGGGGTTGAGTTTCATGTTAAATTTTCTTAAAATCTCGAACATTGTCTGCAAATGAGTCAGATAGTCCTCTGCGCGCAGGGACTTAACTAGCATGTCATCAATATAAACTTCCATAAATTTGCCTATCTGATGTTCAAACATTTTATTAACTAGGCGTTGGTATGTAGCCCCTGCATTTTTAGTCCGAAGGGCATTACATTGTGGCAATATGTTCCATACTTCGTGATGAATAAAGTCTTTTCCTGGTCCTCCGGGTTCATTCGAATTTGATTGTACCCGGAGTAGGCATCTAGAAAAGTAAGGATCTCGTGAGCGGCTGTAGCGTCGATCAAATGATCGATGTTACGTAATGTGAAAGAATCTTTAGGGCATGCCTTGTTCAAAGCTTTCTAGTCTACACACATTCTAAGTTTGTTTCCCTTTTTAGGGACTACTACTATATTGGCTATCCATTCGGGGTATTTTACTTCTCTAATGGACCCTATACTGAGAAGTTTGGTTACCTTGTCTTTTATGAATGCATGCTTTACCTCGGACTGGGGCCTTCTCTTTTGCTTCACCGGTTTAAATCTGGGGTCGACATTCAGTCGATGGGTGGTTATCTTCGGCGGGATCCCTGTCATATCTAAATGGGACCAAGAAAAGAAATCAATGTTATCGATAAGGAATTGAATGAGTTTTTTTCCTGAGTTCGGGGGTTAACCCCGTTCCCAATTATACCTTTCGTTCTGGCAAATGTTCGATCAATATCACCTGCTCCAGTTCTTCGACCGTGGACTTCGTCGCATCTGACTCCTCAGGGGCGACGAAAGCTCGAGGGTTAAGGAAGTCATCTTCTTCACTGTCGACCACCTGTTCCTTGGGATCTAACGAGGATATAAATTGTGATTGCTATTTTGCTACCTGTTTGTTCTTGATACTTGATTTTTCTGATGTAGAGGGCGTCGATACTGGTGTTAAGTCATGGACTGCGAACATCTCCTTTGCTACGTGTTGTTTACACCATCTTTTGTTGGGAACTTCATCATTTGATGAAGGCTTGATGGCAATGCCCTCATGCTGTGGATCCACGGCCTTCCAAGCAAAGCATTATACCTCATGTCACCTTCGATGACATGAAACTTTGTGTCTTGTATGATTCCGGCCACGTTCACTGGGAGGATGATTTCCCTCTTCGTTGTTTCGCTTGCCATGTTGAAGTCATTCAAGACTAGAGATGCTGGTATGATTTGGTCAAGCAGCCCGAGCTTCTCCACGACCCTCGATCTGATTATATTTGCCGAGCTACCTGTATCCACAAGAACACGTTTAACTTGAGCTTTATTTAAAAAAATATAAATTACCAGTGCATCATTGTGCTGCTGGGATAAGCCCTCGATATCTTCCTCATTGAATGTGAGGGTGTCCTCGGGCATGTAGTCCCGAGTCCGCTTCTCCCTTGTGATTGACACTCTGGTGTGTTTGAATACGTGTCCCCGTGGGACGTCGACTCCGTCGATGATCATATGAATAACATATTGAGGTTCCTGTGGTTCATTCTTCCTATTGGCGTCTCTTTCTCTGAAATGGTTCTTGGCCCTGTTGCTGAGAAATACCCGAAGATGCCCCTCATTGAATAATCGGTCTACATCCTCTCTCAGTTGCCTGCAATCTTTGGTCCTGTGACCATGTCTCCCGTGATCCTTACACATCAAGTTGGGATTCCTCTGAGAAGGGTCATTTTGTATGGGTTTAGGCCACCTGGTATCCCTAATTTTTCCAAGGGCTGAGACGATACCCGAGGCATCGACGCTAAAATTTTATTCGGATAATCGAGGAGCCTCTGCCGGTCCTGAGTGCCTATCGAACCCGGTCTTACTCATGAGTCCCCGAGAATTGTATCCTCGATCTACTCTTCGATCATTCCGAGGTACGTTGCACCTCAAACTGTTCCTTCGCTCTTCGACGTATGGCTGATACCTCTCCCGATTCGGTCTTGGTTCCCTGTCTGCATCTCTCGAATCTTTTGTTGCTAACCTGTTTCGATAAACCGAGCCCGATAGCGCTCTTAACTAATCATCTTCGACCCTAATCTTCGACTGATATCTGTTATGCACATCCGCCCATGTCATGGCAGGGTACTCGATCAAGTTTTATTTTAACTGCCTCGATGCTATCAAACTCCGCTCATTTAGACCTGAGTGAATGCTTGAACAACCCAATCATCGGAAACTGGTGGTAACTCCATTCGTTCCATTTGGAACCGGGATACAAATTCCCTTAACATCTTGTTGTTCCTTTGTTTAATTTTGAATACGTCCGACTTTCTTGTTGCAACCTTTATAGAACCATCATGTGACTTTACAAACGAATCCGCCAACATGGCGAATGAATCGATAGAGTTCGAGGGCAGGTTATGGTACCAAATCATGGCCCATTTGGACAAAGTTTCCCTAAATTTTTTCCGCAGAACAGAATTGATCTCGCCGTCCTCCAAATCGTTTCCCTTTATACCACAAGTATATGTGGTGATGTGCTCGTTGGGATTGGTGGTCCCCTTGTATTTGGGTATGTACGGCATGCGAAACTTCTTCGGAATAGGCTTCGGGGTCGCACTTGAGGGGAAAGGTTTTTGCACAAACTTTTTAGAATCCAGTCCTGTCAAAATCGGAGGTGCTCCCGATATTTGGTCGACCCTCGAGTTATACGTTTCCCTATTTTTATCGTTGTTCTCGATCTTTTTCTCTCCTGATTCGATCCTCTTTGTGAGTTCTTCGAGCATTCTCATGATTGTGGGGCCAGCTCCTAGTCCATTATTGCTCGACCTCTGCGGAACTGGTTCAACATGATGAGTAGTTTCTGGTCCCTCCACGCTTGGAATCTTTTGTTGACTTTGAAACTGAGCGATAACAATCTGTTGCGCTTGTAACATTTCGAAAATCACTTGGAGGATGACTTCTCCATCTCCTCGACCCTGTGTTCTTTAGCCACTGGGTTGAACCTCTCCGCGTACTCTTCCTCCAACGTCATTGCCCAAATTGACGTTTGAAGCAATGTGTGAACCAATATCGATTGGGTTAGGAACTGGTGCTACCCCAGGGTTAAGCGGTGGTATGCCGTCCCCCGAAGCTCCTGCATTATCATTTTCCCCATGGAATCTGAGGCTGCCATTACCATGCATTGGTGTGTTCGCTGAGTTCAACATGTTTCATCCTGAAATCAAAGCATCTTTGATAAGAAAAAGTGTGAAGAATAATGTGCGTTATCAGAAAACTAGTACTGAAATAATCATTGTTATCTTTAGCCCCATGGTGGGCGCCGAACTATTTACCTCGAAAATACGAGAAACAGTTAAATATGATTTGTGATTTTAAATATACGTGATCTAGTTCAATACCAATTAATAAACAAGTAATACAAGGTATAAATAAAAGGAATAAATAAACCAAACCAGTGTTGCTTAAGGAGTTTCGACCTCTAGCTCGACGACCTTGAGGTAAATCGAGAGCAGCAAGAAGAATAATAAATTTTAAAAGGCAGCTCTAATGAACAATGAGCGAAAAAGTAAAGAGTATATTCAATTCCAATGATTGGATCCCCTTTACAAATGATTGGGGTCCCCTTTATATAGGAGGAGAAACCCTGAATAAGGTACATTTCTATTTATAGTAAAGAATCCTATTGGTACAGCTGTATAACCACCTAGTACGGATTTGTACTAATTCGTAAAAATCAATCCCGAAATTTACGCCATGATCTTTGGGGACGTGGCGAGAATCTTGTCCTTTCCATAGCAAACTCATAACGGCATTATTTAGGCACCGGTCGTATTTTGCTCTGATGCGCATCGAGGACTTAGGCCCTCGAGCCTCTTGTTCCATCTTCGAGTCCGAGCTCGACCTCTACCAGACTTCTGCCCTCGATGCAACTTCTCGAGCCTACAAAATCGGGGCATAAGATTTTGACTGTATACACATCTTTCAACTTAATACTGTGTGATAATTAATGTGGCTTATATTGTGCATTTGTGCGTGTATATGATATGACTCCAAAGTCTATATATGTGCTGAGAAATCACTAAATAATTGAGTCAATTTTAGTAACTCCTGGAGTTCGTTGTCTTTTCCTTTTTGTTTTCTGGTGAGTCCATTTTGCATATATTAGCAACAAGACAACATTAAATATTGCTTAGTTTAGAAGGTGCTAACTGCTAAACGTTAAAATAAACTTTCCAATACTAGCTCTTCCATTTATACAAATCAAAGGACTATCTACTTCCTATTTAAAGGACATGCAAATCATCAGTTGAAGCAAGAAAGTAGATTGAGATTTTCATCATCCTTTAATTTGTCCAAAAAAGATAATGGCAACATTAAAGTTTCTTTCATTTCTCATTCTTCAAATTTTTTTGGTCTTAGAAGTAGCTAATTGTCAAGGAGTAGAAGTAGGGTTCTACAAGAAAACATGTCCAAATGTGGAATCAATTGTCAAACAGACAACAGCTCATTACATTTCTCATGCTCCTACACTCGCTGCTCCTTTATTGAGAATGCATTTTCATGATTGTTTTGTTAGGGTAATTTTATGCCTTATTTATCATATTCCTATGTATGTTTGTTTAACATTTTTCACGTCGAATATAATTAATGCATGCAGGGATGTGATGGTTCAATGCTACTGAATTCAACAAAAGGTAACCAAGCTGAGAAGGATGCAATTCCAAACCAAAGCCTAAGGGGTTTCCAAGTAATCGATGCTGCTAAATCTGCTTTAGAGAAAGAGTGTCCTGGCATTGTGTCTTGCTCTGATATTTTAGCCTTAGCAGCCCGTGATGCTGTTGAACTGGTAACTAATTACTATATTTGGTCCTATTATTTCAAATATAATTTCTCTTTGAACATTATATATTTCAGATTAATGGACCAACTTGGAAAGTCCCATTGGGAAGAAGAGATGGAAGAGTCTCAATTCTCTCAGAGGCCTTAAGAAACCTCCCAACTCCTTTTTATAATTTCACTACTCTTAAAACAACATTTGGTTCCTTGGGCCTAAATGTAAAAGACCTTGTTGTTTTATCAGGTAAATTTATAGTAAAATAACTACATGTGGGAGAGTTACATTAATTAATTCAAGAAACCAAAATCCTTAACATTTATTTATTCATAGGAGGACACACTATTGGGATGTCACATTGTTTTTCCTTCTCAAGCCGCATGTATAATTTCACCGGCAAAGGTGACATGGACGCAAACATGGATCAAAACTACATAGGTCGTTTGAAGATCAAATGCAAGCCAGGAGATGTGACCAGCATCGTCGAAATGGATCCTGGAATTTTTAAGAGTTTCGACACTGACTATTACACTATGGCTAGCAAAAGAAGAGGGTTGTTTGCATCTGATGCAGCTCTTCTTACTGATAGTAAAACAAAAGCTTATGTCTTGTCCCAGCTAAATCCCTATGCATCCACTTTCTTCAAGGATTTTGGAGAATCAATGATAAAGATGGGAAAAATTGGAGTCCTTACTGGAAAAGCAGGCAAAATCAGAAAACATTGTACCCTCAGAAACTAAGAGAAAAAAAGCTTAGTCACTTTAATTCATATTGCTATGTTCAATGAGATCTTTTTCGTGAATAAGTTTTTTTTTCTCTTCTTTTTCCTGTTCTGATAAGTTGTAGAAAGTGTACCTCATGGTGGTAAATCTTGATTTTGTAATTCAGTTTGTTGACCCTGTAACTAATAAAATTGTTTGAATTTGTTTTTCTTTTACTAGCATTCATGATTAGTAATATTTTCCTTTTGTTTTACTTTCTTAGTAGTAAATTGATTTTTTTTTTTTAAATAGCGACCAAAGTTGGTCTCTATTTTGGTCAACGGTCAAAACTTAATTACAGACTAAAAATAGCGACCAAAGTTGGTGGCTTTTTCTAATAACAGTATCAAAAACGGGTTCCCCCCATTTCTTTTATTTTCATCCCAAAATTTCTAAAAACTCTCTCAAAACCTTCCCCTCTCATTCCCCCACCCCGCGCCACCACTGCTGTCACGACCCGAAATTCTCATCGTTGGGACCGTGGTGGCGCGTAACGCTGAACCCGCTAGGCAAGCCTACGTGAATATTCAAATTTTCATTAATCCTTTATTATTAGACGCACGGGTGAAATACAACATTTTTCATAAATAAAAGTATGAAAATGAAACAGACTATATATCTATAACTCAATCCACTGCTTTTACGAAATACTGAAATGACCAAAATAACCAAATCCCAGATCTTTGGAGTCAAAATATCACGGACTATCTAGGAGTAATACATGTAATGGTATGAAATAAGTAAATACATCTGTTTCTGAATTAATTAGAACGGAAATAAAGAAGTAAAAGGGGACGCCAAGGCCTGCGGACGCCTGCAGGACTACCTCGGTGTCTCCGACTGGACTGAAGGCAGCCTCCTTGCTCTAATGTCGAAAGGGTTCTGTACCGGGATCTGCACAACAAAAGATGTGCAGGTGTAGCATCAGTACAACCGACCCCATGTACTGAGTAAGTGTCGAGCCTAACCTCGACGAAGTAGTGACGGGACTAGGACACGACAATCAAGACAACCTATAAAATTTAATAATAATCGAAAAAAATAATAACAACAAGAGTAACCAGTTAAGTACAAGGGAAAAGGGGAAACATGCTGGGGGAAAGCAAATATCGGATAACATAAATAAGGAAATAAGGAAATAGTTCAATTGTCTAAGTAACAACAGGAAATAACAATCATAGAGAAAACAGTGTACGGCATCACCCTTCGTCTTTTACTCTCATCCTCACCAAATAATAATATAAAAGCAAGTGCACGACATCACCCTTCGTTCTTTTACTCTCATCCTCACCAAATAATAATATAAAAGCAAGTGCACGACATCACCCTTCGTTCTTTTACTCTCATCCTCACCAAATAATAAATAGAAACGGCACGGCATCACCTTTCGTGCTTTTACACTCTCATCCTCACAATAATCAATACACGACATCACCCTTCGTGCTTTACACTCTTCCTCAAAATAATCAACACACGACATCACCCTTCGTGCTTTACACTCTTCCTCAACCAAACAATATCAATAGCAGAAGTTTGGCAAGGAAAAATCAACAATCTGAGTCATAAATCATAACATCCCGGCAAGGGAACAACAATATAAATATCACTATCCTGGCAAGGGAGACAGCTATAACCAATCTCTCTCAAGAACATATATTTACATAAGGTTCCTTAACCGAACAAATACTCAACAATATCCATTACCAAGAATTTCCACCGAATGAGCAACCACTAAAGTGAAATTTAAGCTATAATACAGTAAATATCAATGAAAATCACATAATTCATATTTTTCGACTCACGGGCGTGCTTGACACCAATGTATAGGTACTCGTCACCTCACCTATACGTTGAACATAGTATAAACACATAGCAAATAAGACTGAACACCTATTCCCTCAAGCTAAAGTTAGGACAAACACTTATCTCGACTTCCACAAGCAAAATCAAGCCTCAATCACCATTTTTCCTTTTGAACTCGACTCCAAATCGATTGTATCTAGACATAATTGATTCAATAATATCAATAAACGCTAAATAATTCAATTCCAATGCTTAATTATAGCTTTTCTAACATTCTTCCTAAAAATCCAAAAATCGACCCCGGGCCTGCTTGGTCAAAAATGAGGTTCGGACCAAAACCCGATCACTCATTCACCCACGAGCCCGAATATGTAATTAGTTTCTAAATTCGACCCCAAAACGAGGTCTAAATTCCAATTAATCAAAAAGCGCTAACTCTACCCAAATCCCTAATTTCTACCCGTAAAATCATGATTTTAGGCCTAGAAATCTAATGGGTGTTGATAAATATTGAAGAAAAGGAGTCTAAGATTACATACCTATGAATTTATGGTGTAGTTGTCTTTCAGAAATCGCCCAAGATAGAGTTTGGAAGAAGGAGTTATGAGTTTTGGTAAAAATCCTGTATGTATTATGTTTTTAAAATCATTGGGAAAAATTACACTATGCGTTCGCGACACGTGCCATGCGTTCGCACAGGCTGCCCCAATTTACACTCCGCGGTCGCATCCCATAGGGTGCGTTTGCATCAGCATAATGCTCCCCAGCCCCCCAGACCCCTCAGACTCTATGTGTTCGTGACCCCCATTATGCGTTCGCATAGAGTCTTCTCCTATTACCCTTCACGTTCGCACAACCTTGGTTGCGTTCACACAGGGTTAAAAATTACCCAACCCCCTAACATGCTATGCGTTCGCGAATGAACCTATGCGTTCAACACCAGACACCAGAAACAACCCAAAAAATAGATTTTTCTTAAGTTTAAACACTCTGACGCCTATCCAAAACTCACCCGAGCCCTCGGGGCTCCAAACAAAATATGAACAGAACCTCAAAATTACCAAAATAACATCATAAACAACGAATTTAACCCCAAAATCCATGAAAATTTCCAAAACTTTCAAAACATCGAATTTTACATCTACGGGTCCGAATCACGTCAAATGACTTTCATTTCTTACCAAACCTTACAGACATGACATAAATATCATATCAAACCTGTACCGGGCTCCAAAACCAAAATACGGGCCCGATACCACAGATTTCAAATATAATTAATCTTTCAAAAACCCTTTATATTTTCAAAAAACAATTTCTTTCAAAAATTCATTTCTCAAGTTTGGGACCTTGGAATTCGATTCCGGGCATACGCTCAAGTCCCATATTTTCCTACGGACCCTCTGGGACCGTCAAACCACGGGTCCGAATCCGTTTACCCAAAATGTTGACTGAAGTCAGCTTATATTTAATTTTAAAGGCAAAACTAGCATTTTTCTCAGTTTTTCATGTACAAGCTTCCCGGCTATATGCCCCGGCTGTGCACGCAAAACGAGGTGAAATAAAAGGAGGTTTCTAAGAACCCGGAACACCTTTTTGACTTGTAAAATGAGAGATGACTTTTTGGGTCATCACTTTCTCCACCTCTAAAACAACCATTCGTCCTCGAACGAACATAGAAAAGTACCTGAATCAGGAAAAAGATGGGGATAAAGGCTCTTATATCAGACTCGGACTCCCAGGTAGCTGCCTTGGCAGGCTGACCTCTCTACTGGACACGAACCGAAGGATAACTCTTTGATCTCAACTGATGAACCTACCGGTCTAATATGGCGACCGACTCCTCCTCATAGGTGAAATCCTTGTCCAACTGGACACTGCTGAAATCTAACACATGGGCTGGATCTCCGTGGTACTTCCGAAGCATAGACACATGAAACACCGGAAGCACAGCTGATAAATTTGGTGGCAACGCAAGTCTTTATGACACCTCTCCCACCCTGTCAAGAATCTCAAATTGACCAATGAATCTAGGGCTTAGCTTGCCCTTCTTCCCAAATCTCATCACGCTCTTCATGGGCGACACCCGAAGCAACACCCGCTCCCCAACCATGAATGCCAAATCACAAACTCTGCGGTCGACATAACTCTTCTGCCTGGACCGCGCTGTACGAAGTCTTTCCTGAATGATATTAACCTTATCCAAGGCATCCTGCACTAACTCCGTACCCAACAACCGTGCCTCTCCCGGCTCAAACCACCCAACCGGCGACCGACACCGCCTACCATATAATGCCTCATAAGGAGCCATCTGAATGCTCAACTGATAGCTATTGTTGTAGGCAAACTCAGCTAATGGCAAGAACTGATCCCAAGAGCCTCCAAAGTCAATGACACAGGCTCGTAGCATATCCTCCAAAATCTGAATAGTACGCTCGGACTTTCAGTCCGTCTGAGGACGAAATGCTGTGCTCAACTCCACCCTCGTGCCCAACTCACGCTGAACTACCCTCCAGAAATGCGAGGTAAACTTCGTACCTCGGTCAGAAATAATAGACACGGGCACACTATGAAGGCGAACAATCTCCCTAATGTAGATCTCTGCCAATCTCTCTGAAGAATAGGAAACTGCCACAGGAATGAAATGCGTTGACTTGGTCAACCTATCCACAATGACCCATACTGCATCGAACTTCCTCTATGTCCGTGGGAGCCCAACTACGAAATCCACGGTGATACGCTCCCACTTCCACTCGGGAATCTCAATCTGCTGCATCAAACTACCGGGTCTTTGGTGCTCGTACTTAACCTGCTGATAGTTCAAGCACCGTGCTAAATATGCCACAATATATTTCTTCATCCTCCGCCACCAATAATGCTACCGCAAATCCTGGTACATCTTTGGGGCGCCCGGATAAATGGAATACTGGGAACTATTGGCCTCCTACAATATCAACTCACGAAGTCTATCCATATTGGGTACAAAAAACAACCCTGCATCCGTAGAACTCCATCATAACCAACTGTAACCTGCTTGGCATCCCCGTGCGGGACTGTATCCCTTAGGACACACAAATGAGGATCATCATACTACCGGTCTCGAATACGATCAAATAATGAAGAACGAGCAACTATATAAGCTAGAATACGAACGGGCTCAGAAACATCCAGTCTCATGAATCGATTGGCTAAAGCCTGAACATGCAAAGCAAGTGGCCTCTCTCCGACCTGAATATAAGCAAGACTACCCATGCTTGCTGACTTCCTACTCAAAGCATCGACCACCACATTGGCCTTCCTCTGATGATATAGGATGGTGATATCATAGCCCTTCAACAGCTCCAATCATCTCCTCTGCCTCAAATTCAACTCCTCTTGCTTGAACAAATATTGCAAACTCTTGTGATCCGTGAACACCTCACAAGACACGCCATATAAATAATGCCTCCAAATCTTCAGCGCGTGAACAATGGCTGCTAACTCCAAATCATGAACTGGATAATTCTTCTCGTGGATCTTCAACTAACGCGAAGCATATGCAATAACCTTGCCATCCTGCATCAACACTGCACCAAGTCCAACCCGAGATGCATCACAATACACAACATATGGCCCTGAACCTGAGTGAAAAACCAACACCGGCGCCGTGGTCAAGGTTGTCTTGAGTTTCTGAAAGCTTGCCTCACACTCATCTGACCACCTGAACTGGGCACCCTTCTGAGTCAACCTGGTCATCGGGGCTGCAATAGATGAAAATCTATCTTAGGGACATTGGATGCCCTAATCCTCAACTTATGTTAGTCAGATCTCAAATCGATCTTCGAAAATACCTTGGCACCCTGAAGCTGATCAAACAAATCATCGATCAGCGGTAATGGATACTTATTCTTTATGGTAAATTTGTTCAATTGCCGATAATCTATACACATCCTCATCGACCCATCCTTCTTCTTAACAAATAACACCGACGCACCCCAAGGCGAGACGCTAGGCTTAATGAAGCCTTTATCAAGCAAATCCTACAACTGTTCTTTCAACTCCTTTAACCGCGGCAGGGCCATACGATACGGTGAAATAGAAATGGCTGAGTTCCCGGAACCAAATCAATGCAAAAGTCAACATCCCTTTCGGGTGGCATACCGACAGGTCTGCAGGGAATACCTCTGGAAACTCACGGACTATGGGCACAGACTCCATAGAAGGAACCTCGGCACTAGAATCACGAACATAATCCAAATAGGCCAAGAAACCCTTCTCAACCATGCGCCGAGCCTTCATATATGAGATAACCCTGCTGGAAGAACGGCCACGATCCCCTCTCTACTCCAATCGAGGCACTCTCGGCAAGGTCAAGGTCACAGTCTTGGCATGACATTCTAGAATAGCGTGATAGGGGGACAACCAAACCATCCCCAAAATAACATCGAAATCGACCATATCAAGGAGTAGAAGATCTAATCTGGTCTCCAGACCACCGATAACCACTATACATGAACGGTAGACTCGATCTACCACAATAGAATCACCCACCGGTGTAGATATATATATAGGAGTACTCAGGGAATCATGAGGCATAATCAGATATGGAGCAAAATATGAGGACACGTAGGAATATGTGGACCCCGGGTTAAATAAAACTGAAGCGTACCTGCTGCAAACTAAAACCATACCTGTAATGACAGCATCGGAGGCCTTAGCCTCAGGCCTGGCGGGAATAACATAATATCGGGGCTGGCCCCAACCAATATGAACATCTCTGGGTTGACCTACTACGGGCTGAACTCTACCTCTAATAGCATGAACTCTACCTCTAACTGTCTGGCCTCCACCTCTGGCACCTCGATCTCTACCCCTAGCTGGCATAGGCGGTGGTGGAGCACCTGGTGCGAGAATCATAGCATGGGAACCCTGGTGCTGAGAACTACTCGAGGCTCGGGGGCAAAATCTAGCAATGTTCCCCGGGACACCACAACTATAATAAGATCTCGGCTGTTGAGACTACTGGCCCTGAAACTGTCCCTGTCGCCCGGAGTAACCACTCTGAAAAATCTGGAGCGGTGGTGCACTGATAGGAGCTGGTTGTGCACTGCGGGATACCTGGAGTGCTGACTGAAAGAGTCTAGGAGGATGACCCCTACCAAAAGAATCCCTGCCTCCAGATGAGGCACCACTAAGCCGGCCAAAATGACGAGGCCTTTTGTCAGACCCCTAACCACTGCCATGCAATAAGACCATCTCGACTCACCTGGCCACATTGGTCGCCTCCTGAAATGAAATATCACTGCCTCTCTCTTTGTCCATTTGTAGTCTAATCGGCTGAGCTAGACCCTCAATAAACCTCCTCAACCTCTCTCCGTCGGTGGGGAGTATCATGATAGCATGTCGAGCCAAAGTGATGAATCGGGTCTCATACTGTGTACCTGTCATAGAACCCTACTGGAGACGCTCAAACTGCCTCCGGAGATCCTCTCTCTGGGTAACTGGAAGAAAATTCTCCAAGAATAAGTTAGAGAACTGGGCCCAAGACAAAGGCGAAGATCCAGCTGGTCTGGTCAAGTAATAATCCCTCCACCAAGTCTTGTTAGGACCAGAAAGGCGGAAAGTAGAAAAATTGACCCCATTGGTCTCCACGATCCCCATGTTCCGAAGAATATCATAGCAACTGTCTAAGTAATCCTGGGGATCCTCTGAAGATACCCCACTGTAAGTAGTAGTGAAAATCTTGGTGAACTTGTCCAATCTTCACAAAGCATCAGCAGACATAGATGCTCCATCACCAGTCTGATTCATGATACTCGGCTGATCTATCTCAGCTGGCTGAGCTATTGGAGTCTGAAACTTAGGAGCCAACTGCTCCGGAGTGCGAGTAGCGGGAGTCTAGGCTCCTGCCCCAGCCTGAGAGACGACTGGTACTGTAGGAAGCAAACATGCCCGAGCGACACTCCCCATGAGGCCCACTAGGTGGACCAGAGCATCCTGGAGTACTGGGGTGGAAATGAACCCCTCGCGGACCTAAGCTGGCCCAAGCGGGACTGTCTGGGTAGGAACCTCATCAACAAACTCTACCTGAGGTTCCGCCACTAGGGCTGCTGCTCTGCCCCTGCCTCGGCCCCTCGTAGGAGTTGCAACTGGAGGCTCGGGGCTGCTGATCGGTGGATGAAGAAGCACATGTTCTCGCCATCTGCGAGAGAATCGAGTAAAAAGACAGTTAGCATTGAGAATTCAAATTGCACGACAGAGAAGAATAGATGTGAAGTCATTACTAGGATCTGTAGCCTCTGGGGGATAAGCACAGACGTCTCCGTACCGATCCCTCAGACTCTACTAAGCTTGTCCGTGAATTGTGAGGCCTATGCAACCTAGTGCTTTGACACCAACTTGTCACGACCCAAAATTCTCACCGTCGGGACAGTGGTGGCGCCTAACGTTGAACCCACTAGGCAAGCCAACGTGAATATTCAAATTTTCATTAATCCTTTATTATTAGACGAATACGGGTGAAATACAAAATTTTTCATAAATAAAAGTATGAAAATGTAACAGACTATATATATATAACTCAATCCACTTCTTTTAAGAAATACACAAATGAGAAAAATAACCAAATCCCAGATATTTGGAGTCACAATATCACGGACTATCTAGGAGTAATACATGTAATGGTCTGAAAGAAGTAAATACATCTATTTCTGAATTAATTAGAACAGAATTAAAGAAGTAGAAGGGGATGCCAAGGCCTGCGGACTCCTGCAGGACTACCTCGGTGTCTCCGACTGGACTGAAAACAGCCTCCTAGCTCTAATGTCCAAAGGGCCCTGTGCCGGGATCTGCACAACAAAAGATGTGCAGGTGTAGCATCAGTGCAACCGACCCCATGTACTGAGTAAGTGTCGAGCCTAACCTCGGCAAAGTAGTGGCGATACTAGGACATCACAATCAAGACAACCTATACAATTTAATAATATTCGAAGAAAAATAATAACAACAAGAGTAACCAGTTAAGTACAAGGGAAAATGGGAAACATGCTGGGGGAAAGCAAATATCAGATAACAAAAATAACGAAATAAGACAGCAGTTCAATTATCTAGGTTACAACAGGAAATAACAATCACAGAGAAAACAGTGTACGACATCACTCTTCGTGCTTTTACTCTCATCCTCACAAAATAATAATATAAAAGCAAGTGCACGACATCATCCTTCGTGCTTTTACTCTCATCCTCACCAAATATTAAATAGAAACGGCATGACATCACCCTTCGTTCTTTTAATATCATAACAAGGCACGGCATCACCCTTCGTGCTTTTACACTCTCATCCTCACAATAATCAATACACGACATCACCCTTCGTGCTTTACACTCTTCCTCACTATAATCAACACACGACATCACCCTTCGTGCTTGAAACTCTTCCTCATCCAAACAATATCAATAGCAGAAGTTTGGAAAGGAATAATCAACAATGTGAGTCATAAATCATAACATCCCGGCAAGGGAACAACAATATAAATATCACTATCCCGGCAAGGGACACAGCTATAACAATTCTCGCTGAAGAACATATCTTTACATAAGGTTCCTTAATCGAACACATACTCAACAATATTCATTACCAAGAATTTACACCGAATGAACAACCACTAAAGTGAAATTTAAGCTATAATACAGTAAATATCAATGAAAATCACATAATTCATATTTTCCGACTCACGGGCGTGCTTGACACCAACGTATAGGTACTCATCATCTCACCTATACGTTGAACATGGTATAAACACATAGCACATAAGACTCAACACCTATTCCCTCAAGCTAAAGTTAGGCCAAACACTTATCTCGACTTCCACGAGCAAAATCAAGCCTCAATCACCGCTTTTACTTTTGAACTCGACTTCAAGTCGATTGTATCTAGACATAATTGACTCAATAACATCAATAAATGCTAAATAATACAATTCCAATGCTTAATTATAGCTTTTCTAACATTTTTCCCAAATATTAAAAAATCACTCCCGGGCCCACTTGGTAAAAAATGAGGTTCGGACCAAAATCCGATCACCCATTCACCCACGAGCCCGAAATGCAATTAGTGTCGAAATCCGACCCCAAAACGAGGTCTAAATTCTAATTAATCAAAAATCCTTAACTCTACCCAAATCCCTAATTTCTACCCGTAAAATCATCATTTTAGGCCTAGAAATCTATTGGGTGTTGATAAATATTGAAGAAAAGGAGTCTAAGATTACATATATATGAAATTATGGTGAAGTTGTCTTTCAAAAATCGCCCAAGATAGAGTTTGGAAGAATGAGTTATGAGTTTTGGTAAAAATCCCGTATGTATTCTGTTTTTAAAATCACTGGGCAAAAATACACTATGCGTTCGCGGCACATGCCATGCATTCGCACATGCTGCCCAATTTACACTTCGCGATCGCACCCCATAAGGTGCATAAGCATAATGCTCCCCAGCCCCCCAGACCCCTCAGATTCTGTGCGTTCGCGACCCCTTCTTCTCCTATTACCCTTCGCGTTCGGACAGGGTTAAAAATTACCCAGCCCCCTAACATGATATGCATTCGCGAATGAACCTATGCGATCGCATAGCATGCTACACCAGACACCAGAAACAACCCAAAAATCAGATTTTTCTTAAGTTTAAACACTCCGATGCCTATCCAAAACTCACCCGAGCCCTAGGGGCTCCAAATCAAATATGCACACAACCTCAAAAACATCCTACAAACTTATTCGTGCGATAAAATCACCAAAATAACATCATAAACAACGAATTTAACCCCAAAATCCATGAAAATTTCCAAAACTTTCAAAACAATGAATTTTACATCTACGAGTCTGAATCACGTCAAATGATTTCCATTTCTTACCAAACTTTACAGACATGACATAAATATCATATCGAACCTGTACCTGGCTCCAGAACAATAATACGAGCCCGATACCATAGATTTCATATATAATTAAACTTTTAAAAACCCATTATAGTTTCAGAAAACAATTTCTTTCAAAAATTCATTTCTCGAGCTTGGGACCTCGGAATTCTATTCCGGGCATACGCCCAAGTCCCATATTTTCCTACGGACCCTCCGGGATCGTCAAACCACGGGTCCGTGTCCGGGTCCGTTTACCCAAAATATTGACTGAAGTCAACTTAAATTCAATTTTAAAGGCAAAACTAGCATTTTTCTCAGTTTTTCATGTTCAAGCTTCCCGACTATACGCCCGGGCTGCGCATGCAAAACGAGGTGAAATAAAAGGAGGTTTTCAAGGCCTCAAAATACCGTTTTGACTTGTAAAATGAGAGATGACTTTTTGGGTCATCACAACTGCCCACGCTACCACTGCTCCCTGTCAACCACCCACTGCCGCCGCCACCAGTGCCGCCACCCCTCTCTCTCCTTCTCCTCCTAAAAAAAACTAGGTTTGAATAATAACCTTGAATCTTTGTTATTTCTAGTTTTTGTTTCAATATTTGATGTATTGTAGTTTATTGTTTCAATTAGTGTTTCAATTTTCTGAACATTGTATTTTATTGAGGATTAGGGTTTCGGTCTTGTTTTAGTTAGTTTTGTTAATTAATTTTATTAACTAATTAGTTTAATTAGTATTGAATTCTATTATACTTTGTATTGTCTTGATAGTTTAGTTGAAATCTAGGGTTTAGGATATGAATTGGACTTTTAGTTTATGTATTGGAATTTTAGTTCATGAATTGGAATTTTAGTGTATGAATTGAACTTTTAGTTTATAAATTGAAATTTTAGGATATGAATTCGACTTTTAGTTTATGTATTGGAATTTTAGTTCATGAATTGGAATTTTAGTGTATGAATTGAACTTTTAGTTTATAAATTGAAATTTTAGGATATGAATTGAGCTTTTAGGATATGAATTCGACTTTTAGTTTATGTATTGTAATTTTAGTTTTTGAATTAGAATTTTAGTTTATAAATTGAACTTTTAGTTTATGAATTGAACTTATAGTTTATAAATTGAAATTTTAGGATATGAATTGAACTTTTAGGATATGAATTGGACTTTTAGTTTTTGTATTGCAATTTTAGTTTATGAATTGGAAGTTTAGTTTATGAATTGGACTTTTAGTTTATGTATTGGAATTTTAGTTTATAAAGTGAAATTTTAGGATATGAATTGAACTTTTAGTTTATGAATTGAACTTTTAGTTTATAAATTGAAATTTTAGTTTATGAATTGGAATTTTAGTTTCTGAAATGGATTTTTAGTTTATGTATTGAACTTTTAGTTTATAAATTGAACTTTTAGGATATGAATTGGACTTCTAGTTTATGTATTGTAATTTTAGTTTATGAATTGGAATATTAGTTTATGAATTGGACTTTTAGTTTGTGTATTGGAATTTTAGTTTATAAATTATAATTTTAGGATATGAATTGAACTTTTAGTTTATGAATTGAACTTTAGTTTATAAATTGAAATTTTAGTTTATTAATTGAAATTTTAGTTTATGAATTGGACTTTTAGTTTATGTATTGAAATTTTAGGATATGAATTGAACTTTTAGGGTATGAGTTAGACTTTTAGTTTATGTATTGTAATGTTAGTTTATGAATTGGAATTTTAGTGTATGAATTGAACTTTTAGTTTATAAATTGAACTTTTAGTTTATAAATTGAAATTTTAGTTTATTAATTGAAATTTTAGTTTATGAATTGGACTTTTAGTTTATGTATTGTAATTTTAGTTTATGAATTGGAATTTTAGTTTATGAATTGGAATTTTGGGATATGGAATTGAATATTTAGTTTATGAATTGGAATTTTAGTGTATGAATTGAACTTTTAGTTTATGAATTGAACTTTTAGTTTATAAATTGAAATTTTAGGATATATCTTGAACTTTTAGTTTATGAATTGAACTTGTTTTATTTGTATAGATAGAACATCATACTTGGATGTACAATAGGAGTTATCCTAATCAGCGGGAATTGCGGGATGATTTTGTAGAAGGAGTTGATGAATTTATTAGACATGCAATGTCACTTCCACCATACCAAAGTGAAGGAGTAATTAGGTGCCCCTGTGTTAGGTGCGACTGTATGAAGTTTGGAAAACCGAAGGAAGTTAAGATTCATCTTTATAGGAAGGGGTTTATAGCGAATTACTTTGTCTGGACTAATCATGGAGAGTTCGATGGTAGCAATGGAATATTTCATAACATTGTTGTGGGTGAAAGTAGTAGGTCGGTGGAGAATACAAATTGTGATTCTACAATTCATGATATGGTTGCAGATGCTTTTGGGATGCACGTAGGTGTAAATCAAATTTTGAAAGATATATCCTGGGGACCTGGGCATCAGGTCACAACAATGTCTAAGTACGTTGTGAATGGTTATAAGTTTCATACAGAGGATTGCTCTAAAAA
The DNA here is from genome assembly GCA_005239525.1 of Nicotiana knightiana. Classification (NCBI taxonomy): domain Eukaryota; kingdom Viridiplantae; phylum Streptophyta; class Magnoliopsida; order Solanales; family Solanaceae; genus Nicotiana; species Nicotiana knightiana. The sequence goes on along the minus strand of ML390202.1, from coordinate 30,084 downwards.
TAAAAATAGCAACAACAGCGGGGTGTGGGTTCAAGGTGGTTATGGCAACCAAGTTGGAGATATTGACTATTATGGTGTCCTCAAAGAAATAATAGAACTAGAATATACAGGTCGGCCATATAAGAAATTGATACTCTTTAGATGCAAGTGGTTTGACCCAAATCCAACAAGAGGTACAAGAGTACACAACCAATACAACATAATTGAGGTTAATCATACGAGGGAGTATGATCACTATGATCCTTTCATAATTGCACATAATGTTAGGCAAGTGTATTATGCTCCTTATCCGTTGCGGCGGAATAAGTCCGACTGGTGGGTATAAAAACTAAGCCTGTAGGTAGAGTGGAAGTCGAGAATGTGTTAGATGTTGTATATCAAAACGATATCTCCACTGTTCACCAAATAGTGGACGAACTTTTAGAAAATGATTTGGAACATCCAGAACAGATATTGGAAGAAGTTGATATAAATGAAGTAGCAATTATAGAAAATGAGGAAGAAGAGTCAACTGGTGAAGCTCAAACTAGTGAGGAAGAAGAATTCTCGGACGAGGAACAATACGTCGATGAGCTTTAAAAAGTTGGTTTTTTTATTAACTCTCGTTTTATAGCTAGTTTCTTATATGTTTCAATCTAAATATGTATTATATTATGCAGATGACATGCAAGGGTCGAGGTAACAATGACCCTACTGGTTCTCGGGGTCGAGAAAAAGCTAGGAAGGGAAAGATGAGTGTAGAAGATAATACTCCATCTTTTCCACCCTCTTCAGAGATGCCTATGCTTGTGTCTATGTCTTATCCTCCACCCCAGGGCTATTTTGAGTTGCCACAGCATCAAGAGCCCTACACCTTTGTGCAGACACCAGGTATTTCATCACAGGGCCATAGGACTATACGTCCGACATACAGTCCAGCTGCCTCACGACCACGTGGATCGCAACCATCTTTATCGCATGAATCGCATCGATCCATGTCACATACACATGGATCACATCCATCCATGTCACAGCCACTCGGGTCACAGCCATCAGTATCACAACCACTTGCGGTCCAACCAGCTATGTCGCAGTCATAGGGATCACATCTATCTTCATCAGCGATTCCATCTCTTTCACGCCTTCGCCTGCGAGATAGTAGCTCTGACCCCTCTACACCTTCTACACATGCCTCTGATATACATGGTTCGGACGGTGATGCTGATGATGACGAGGAGGTGCATTATGATCATTATGGCAGGATCATCATAGTCCTTGAGGGTGATGGGTAAGAGTTATTTGTTATTTTTACGTTTATTGTTTTGTACAGTTTGTACAATAGGATATTAATGTTTTATTTTGGTTAAATTGGAGGTTCATCCCGAGTAATATTACTACAAGGATAATCACCAAAGCCACCAGAAAGCTTAATGAAGTCCCTTATGCGACTTGGAGTGAATTCCCATTCTCGCTGAATGAGCAAATTTTCAATCAATTTAAGGTATAAATGTTCTTTAAAGCAGTATAATTATTTATATTTCTGATATTTCCATATAATATTTAACTTTTGAAATACAGAGAAAGTGTGTATGGGAACACCGCTATAGCGCAGAAGTGGCTGCAAATTTTAATCACAAAGCTCGCAAGCGGTTGTCGCAGCATTCACCCTTTCACGAACGCGATGGTCTGTCCAGTATATCCTTCCCGAACGCGACCTCCCTTCCACGAACGCGAAGGGAAATTTTGCCCAGTGGTATATAAATATTTCCAGAACAGTAGCTTCGGGATTTTTCATAAGTTTTCACGAAATTCATCTTCTCCAAGGTCCTTAGGCATCCATTGAAGCCATCATTCACCAAAACTTCTTGGGTTAGTAAATTTTAACTCGTTTCTTTTATTTTTCATCTATATCTAATGAATTCCTAAGCCTAAAACATGCAAATTAGAGTAGAAAATTGGGAATTTGGGTAGAGTTAGAACCTTTTGAATTTTCATGATTTAAACCTCGTTTTGGGGTTGAATTTGAAAAAAATTATATATTCGGGCTCGTGGGTGAATGGGTGACGTGCTTTTTGTCCGAGCCTCGTGTTTGAACCAAGAGGGCCCATGGTCGAATTTTGTTATTTTGGAAGAATGCATGGAAATGGGTAATTAGGCTATGTAATTGAATTATTGAATCCTTATTGATATACTTGAACTGATTATGCCTAGATAATACCATTCCGGAGTTGAATTCTAAAGGAAAGGGGGTGTTAGAGGGTTGATTGCTATATTTTGGACCCGAGGTAAGTGTTTGGTCTAACCTTAGCTTGAGGGAATAAGAGTTGAGTCTTATTTTCTACTTTCTAATTGTAGAGTATGATGTATAGGCATGGGGACGAGTATCTGTACATTGGTGTCTAGCATGACCGTGAGTCTTATTATTACGAATATTCTAATTTTGTTGTAACTTCCATGCTTAATTGATGATTTCTATATGTTGTAAAGAGCATGTGAAGGAAATTGTGATCTTTAAACTTCGANTGTTCCCTTGTCGGGATTTAATTGTTTAATTGATGTTCCCTTGCCGGGATTTAATTGTTTAATTGATGTTCCCTTGTCGAGATTTCTATTTTTATTTTGTTTACTCTCTTGCCCTTGTTTGTGATTGCTGTTTGGGTGAGGAAGAGTGTTAAAGCACGAAGGGTGAAGCTGTGCACTGTTTGTTATTGTAAGGAAGAGTGTTAAAGCATGAAGGGTGATGCCGTGCATTGTTTGATATTGTCTCCCTTGCTGGGATGTTGAGATTACTGTTATTGTTCCCTTGCTAGGATTCCTATTTCTATTATGTTTACTCCCTTGCCCGTTGTTTGTGATTGCTGTTTAGGTGAGGAGAGTGTTAAAGCACGAAGGGTGAAGCTGTGCACTGTTTGTTATTGTAAGGAAGAGTGTTAAAGCATGAAGGGTGATGCCGTGCATTGTTTGATATTGTCTCCCTTGCTGGGATGTTGAGATTACTGTTATTGTTCCCTTGCTAGGATTCCTATTTCTATTATGTTTACTCCCTTGCCCGTTGTTTGTGATTGCTGTTTAGGTGAGGAGAGTGTTAAAGCACGAAGGGTGATGCCGTACACTGTTTGCTATTGTGCGGAAGTGTGTTAAAACACGAAGGGTGATATCGTGTGATGTTTGATATTGTGAGGAAAGAGTGTAAATCACAAAGGGTGATGCCGTGTCGTAGATTGTACCATTCCGTATCGATATTCATTGATTATACTGTGAGGAAAGAAAGTAAAAGCACGAAAGGTGATGTCGTGCCATGATTTACATTGATTACATTATACGTTGCATAGTGAGGACAAGAGTAAAAGTACGAAAGGTGATGCCGTGCCATGATTTACATTGATTACATTATACATTGCATAGTGAGGACGAGAGTAAAAGCACGAAGGGTGATGCCGTGCATGCTTGTGATTTCTGGTCCTTATTGATATTCTGGCCTTGTTGTTCCTTTCTTTGTTTAAGATTTCTCATATGAAACTGTTATCTCCCCACAAAATATTCCCATTCCCTTATTGATGGATTAATTCCTGTATTTCTTTTCCGTTGTTTATATATATATATATATATTCGAATTGCACAGGTTTACTTGGTAGTCTGGTTCTAGCCTCGTCACTACTTCGCCGAGGTTAGGCTAGGCACTTACCAGTACATGGGGTCGGTTGTACTGATGCTAAACTTGCACTTCTTTATGTTGTGCAGATTACGCAGCCGGACCCGGAGGACATCATTAGTGGGAGTGTCTTCCAGCTCATCCTAGAGGCTTCAAGGTATACCCGCTGGCGTTCGTGGGCCTTGGCGTCTCTCCCATCCCTATGCCTTCATTTCTGTCTTGTTTTCCTCTAGTTTCAGAGACAGTCATGTATTTCCTTTCAGACTTTTTATTTAGCACTCTTATAGACAGTTCGTGAGTTTGTGACTCCAGGTTTTGGGAAAATTATGCGTCGATATATTATGTTGTCTTTACTTAGTTTTGAAAATCATATTTATTTATCTCTACTGTTAAGTTGTGAACGAGTTTTAGCTTATTCTATTAAGTCAATTTTTCCATGCTAGTTTAACTGTACACGTTGGCTTGTCTAGCGAGTTCAACGTTAGACACCATCACGGCCCGATGGTGGGATTTCGGGGCATGACAAGTTGTGACGACCCAAAGGGTCATCACCTATTTTATTACCCATCCCATACTTCTGAGGCCTTGAAAACCTCATCTGTAGTTGCTTTGATTTTCGTGCATAGTCTGGGCGCGTATCCGGACACCTTAAATATGAAATTCTGTGAAAAAATCTAAAATTTGATATTAAAATGAGTAAATTTGACTCCGGTCAAAATTTTGGGTAAACGGACTCGGACCTGTGATTTGACGATCCCGGAGGGTCCGTAGAAAAATATGGGACTTGGGCGTATGCCCGAAATCGAATTTCGAGGTCCCAAGCCCGAGAAATGAATTTTTGAGTGAAATTGTTTTACTGAAATTTATAAAGAAAAGTGAAATGGAAATTGGTTAGAATGAGTGGGCATCGGGCCCGTATATTGGTTCCGGCGCCCGATACAGGTCTTATATGTGGTTTAAGATATTTCTGTGAATTTTGGTTGAAATTGGACGTCGTTTGACGTGTTTCGGACTTAAAACTCTAAATTTGAAAGTTTATGAAGTTTTAAGAAAAACTAGTGATTTTGAGGTTTGATTCGTTGTTTTTGATGTTATATTGGCGATTTGATCGCACGGTTAAGTTCGTAGGATTTTTTTGAGTTAGTGCATGTGATTTGTTAGGAGCCCCGAGGGCTCGGGAGTGTTTCAGAGTGATTTTGAACTTAGGAAAATTGCTGGTTTTTGGCTTCAGCAGTTGCAGGTACATTTGTTCTTAGCGTTCCCAATGCCTCTTCCGCGTTCGTGAAGCTTTAAGCTATTCCTTCGTCACGTTCGCATCCATTCCCTCGCGAACGCGTAAGGTTAATTGACCCTGAGGTCTTAGACCTCTTTTCCTCTTCGCGTTCGCGTACACTTGACCGCGTTCGTGTAGCTTTGCAGGTCTTCTACATCGCGTTCGCATGATGTCCCACGCGTTCGCGTAGGCCAATTTCTAGACCCCAGCCTCTTTAGTCTTCGCGTTTGCATTCACCCTTTCCCGAACTGGTCTGTCCAGTCTACCCTTCGCGAATGTGACCTCCCTTCCACGAACGCGAAGGGTAATTTTTCCTAGTGGTATATAAATATTTCCAGAACAGTAGCTTTGGGATTTTTCATAAGTTTTCACAAAATTCATCTTCTCCAAGGTCCTTAGGCATCCATTGAAGCCATCCTTCACCAAAACTTCTTGGGTTAGTAAATTTTAACTCGTTTCCTTCATTTTTCATCTATATCTAATGAATTCCTAAGCCTAAAACATGCAAATTAGAGTAGAAAATTGGGAATTTGGGTAGAGTTAGGCCCTTTTGAATTTTCTTGATTTAGACCTCGTTTTGGGGTCGAATTTTAAAACATATTATATATTCGGGCTCGTGGGTGAATGGGTGACGTGGTTTTGGTCCGAGCCTCGTGTTTGGACCAAGAGGGCCCAGGGTCGAATTTTGTTATTTTGGAAGAATGTATGGAAATGGGTAAGTAGGCTATGTATTTGAATTATTGAATCCTTATTGATATACTTGAGTTGATTATGCCTAGATAATACCATTCCAGAGTTGAATTCTAAAGGAAAGGCGGTGTTAGAGGGTTGATTGCTGTATTTTGGACCCGAAGTAAGTGTTTGGTCTAACCTTAGCTTGAGAGAATAGGTGTTGAGTCTTATTAGCTACTTGCTAATTGTATAGTACGATGTATAGGCATGGTGACGAGTATCTATACATTGGTGTCTAGCATGACCGTGAGTCTTATTATTGCGAATATTCCGATTTTGTTGTAACTTCCATGCTTAATTGATGATTTCTATATGTTGTAAAGAGCATGTGAAGGGAATTGTGATCTTTAAACTTCGAGGAGCATTGGCTCAAATTGTAACATGAATGGTGAATATATATGAGATAATTAAATCCTTTGGAGCATTGGCTCAAATTATAACACGAATGGTGAAGATATATGAGATAGTTGAATCCTTTGGAGCATTGGCTCAAGTAATAGAGTAAACTATGAAATGAAAGTGAAAGAAAGAGAAATAGTTACTAAAATATACCCTCGCCAGGTCATTGTTGCTTTAGTGATTATCTCCCTTGCTGGGATGTTGAGATTACTGTTATTGTTCCCTTGTCGGGATTTAATTGTTTAATTGATGTTCCCTTGACGGGATTTAATTGTTTAATAGATGTTCCCTTGCCGGGATTTTTATTTTTATTTTGTTTACTCCCTTGCCCTTGTTTGTGATTGTTGTTTGGGTGAGGAAGAGTGTTAAAGCACGAAGGGTGATGGCGTGCACTGTTTTCTATAGTAAGGAAGAGTGTTAAAGCACGAAGGGTGATGCCGTGCATTGTTTGATATAATGTCTCCCTTGCTGGGATGTTGAGATTACTTTTATTGTTCCCTTGCCGGGATTCCTATTTCTATTATATTTACTCCCTTGCCCGTTGTTTGTGATTGTTGTTTGGGTGAGGAAGAGTGTTAAAGCACGAAGGGTGATGCCGTACACTGTTTGCTATTGTGAGAAAGAGTGTTAAAGCACGAAGGGTGATGTCATGCGTTGTTTGATATTGTGAGGAAAGAGTGTAAAGCACGAAGGGTGTTACGATGTACCATTCCGTACCGATATTCATTGATTATACTGTGAGGAAAGAGTGTAAAAGCACAAGGGTGATACCGTGCCATGATTTACATTGATTACATTATACATTGCATAGTAAGGACGAGAGTAAAAGCACGAAGGGTGATGCCGTGCCATGATTTACATTGATTACATTATACATTGCATAGTAAGGACGAGAGTAAAAGCACGAAGGGTGATGCCGTGCCATGATTTACATGGATTACATTATACATTTCATAGTGAGGACGAGAGTATAATTACGAAGGGTGATTCCCTTATTGGTGGATTACTTCCTGTATTTCTTGTCCGTTGTATATATATATATATTCGAATTGCACAGGTTTACTTGGTAGTCTGGTTCTAGCCTCGTCACTACTTCGCCGAGGTTAGGCTAGGCACTTACCAGTACATGGGGTTGGTTGTACTGATGCTACACCTACACTTCTTTATGTTGTGCAGATTACGTAGCCGGACCCAGAGGACATCATTAGTAGGAGTGTCTTCCAGCTAAAAATAGAGGCGTCAAGGTATACCCGCTGGCGTTTGTGGGCCTTAGCGTCTCTCCCATCCCTATGCCTTCGTTTCTGTCTTGTTTTCCTCTAGTTTCGGAGACAGTCATGTATTTCCTTTCAGACTTTGTATTTAGCACTCTTATAGACAGTTCGTGAGTTTGTGACTCCAGGTTTTGGGAAAATTATGCGTCGATGTATTATGTTGTCTTTACTTAGTTTTGAAAATCATATTTATTTATCTCCGCTTTTAAGTTTTGAAAGGTTTTTTTGCTTATTCTGTTAAATCGATGTTTCCATGCTAGTTTAACTGTACACGTTGGCTTGTCTAGAAAGTTCAACGTTAGATTCCATCACCGCCCGATGGTGGGATTTCGGGGCGTGACAAGTTGGTATCAGAGCACTAGGTTGCTTAGGTCTCAATCCTCACAGACAACTTGGTAGAGTCTTAGGGATCGGTATGGAGACGCCTGTATTTATCCCCCAGAGGCTGCAAAGATAGGATGACTCCACATTTCTTTTCATCTCTGTCATGCGATATGAAATCTGAGTACCGATTAATTTTCTATTCTATTCTCTCGCAGATGGAGAGGATGCGTGCTTCCCTTGGTTGCGCTCAGTAGCCCGACACTCCTGCTACAACTCCTATGAGGGGTCGAGGTCGAGGACGAGGCCGTGCTAGAGGCCGAGACCGGGGCCGGGCTCAGCCTAGAGCAGCAGCCCCAGTGGAGGACCCTCAGGTCGAGTTTGACAAGGAGGTCCCAATTCCGGCAGTCCCAGTTGGACCAGCTCAGGTCCCAGAGGGGTTCATAGCTACTCTAGTGCTTCAGGGCGCTCTTGTCCGTCTAGTCGGACTCATGGAGAGTGTAGCACATGCGGGTCTTCTTCCTACTGCACCAGCCGTCTCTCAGGCCGGGGGAGGTGCCCAGACTCCTGCCACTCGCACGCCAGAGCAGCTAGCTCCACAGTTTCAGACTCCGGCACCTCAGCCAGCCGGAGTAGCTCAGATGGGTATTACAACACCGGTAGCAGAGGGAGCAACTATGTCAGCAGATGCTTTGTGGAGACTGGACCGGTTCACTAAGTTATTCACTGCTACTTTTAGTGGTTCACCATCAGAGAACCCCCAGGATTATTTGGACAGCTGCCATGAGGTTCTTCGGAACATGGGCATGGTGGAGTCCAACGGAGTTGATTTCGCTACTTTTCGGTTATCTGGCGCAACCAAGAGTTGGTGCAGAGACTATTTCTTAGCCAGACCAGCCGGGTCTACACCTTTGACTTGGACTCAGTTCTCAGAGGTATTTTTGGGGAAGTTCCTTCCCATTACTCAGAGAGAGGACCTTCGGAGGAAGTTTGAGCGTCTCCAGCAGGGATCCATGTCAGTCACTCAGTACGAGACAAGGTTCATCACTCTATCCCGACATGCTCTTATGATACTTCCCACTGATCGGGAGAGGGTTCGGAGATTTATTGAGGGATTGGACCGGCCTATCAGACGTCATATGGCTAGAGAGTCAGGTATCGATATAGCGTTCCAGGATGCAGCCAATGTGGCAAGGAGGATTGAGATGATTATGTCACAGGGTGGTGGTTAGGGGGCTGACAAGATGCCCCGTCATTTCGGTCGTTTCAGTGGAGCCTCATCTGAGGGCAGGGATTCTTCAGGCAGAGGTCATCCTCCCAGACCCTTCCAGTTAGCTCTCCAGGTTTCCCATGGTACTTCAGGTTGTCGTGGTTATCAGACGCACTATTCTGATCAGCAGCTTTACAGTGCGCCACCAACTCACATCAATGGACCGCCACATCAGAGTTTCTGAGGTGGTCATTCAGGTCGACGGGGTCAGACTCAGTTCCCTTAGCAGCCGAGGTCTTGTGACACTTGTGGCGATCCGGGTCACCTTGCCAGATTTTGCCCTCGAGCACTAGGTAGTTCGCAGCATCAGGGTTCTCGTGCTATGGTACAGGCTCTAGGTGTTCCACAGCGTGCCTAGCCAGCTAGAGATGGGGGTAGAGGTGGAGGTAGAGGTAGAGGTCATAGAGGTGGAGCTCAAGACGCCAGAGGTGGAGGCCATCCAGCAGCCGGTCGTCCCAGAGATATGGTTCAGGGTGGTGGGGCCCAACCCCGATGTTATGCTCTTCCAGCCAGACCAGAGGCTGAGTCTTCAAATGCAGTAATTACAGGTACTATTCGGGTCTATGACAGAGATGTTTCAGTGCTATTTGATCCAGGGTCTACGTATTCGTACGTGTCCTCTTATTTTGCACTGTACCTGGTCATGCCTAGTGATCCACTGAGTATTCCTGTTTATGTATCTACACCGGTGGGTGATTCTATCGTGGTCGATCCAGTCCATCCTTCTTGTGTTGTGGCGATTGGGGGTCTTGAGACCCGTGTTGATTTGTTGCTTTTAGGTATGGTCGACTTTGATGTTATATTGGGGATGGACTGGTTATCCCCATATCATGCTATCTTGGATTTCCATGCCAAGACGGTGACCTTATCCTTACCAGATTTGCCCCGTTTGGAGTGGAGAGGGACTCCTGGTCATTCTACCCGCAATGTTATTTCGTACGTGAAGGCTCGGCGTATGGTCGAGAAGGGGTATTTGGCTTATTTGGCTTATGTGCGCGATTCCAGTGTTGAGGTTCCCTCTATTGATTCGGTACCCGTGTTTCGCGAGTTTCCTGAGGTCTTCCCTTCAGACCTACCGGGGATGCCACCCAACAGGGACATTGATTTCTGCATTGATCTAACTCTGGGCACCTAGCCCATTTCTATTATGTCGTATCGCATAGCCCCGCCAGAGTTGAAAGAGTTGAAGGAACACTTGCAGGATTTGCTTGGGAAGGGTTTAATTAGGCCCAGTGTTTCTCCTTGGGGTGCTCCAGTGTTGTTTGTGAAGAAAAAGAATGGTTCGATGAGGATGTGTATTGATTACCGGCAATTGAACAAGGTTACAATCAAGAATAAGTATCCTCTACTGAGGATTGATGATTTGTTCGATCAGCTTCAGGGTGCCAAGGTATTTTAAAAGATAGACTTGAGATCCGGCTACCATCAGTTGAGGATTAGGGCATCCTATGTCCCTAAGACAGCTTTCCGCACTCGGTACGGGCATTACGAGTTTTTTGTCATGTCGTTTGGGATGATAAATGCCCCAGCAACTTTTATGGACTTGATGAACCGAGTGTTCAGGCCTTATTTGGACTCGTTCGTGATAGTCTTCATTGATGATATATTGATATACTACCACAGCCAGGAGAAGCACGAGCAGCATCTCAGAGTGGTTCTTCAGACTCTGAAGGACAGTCGCTATATGCAAAAGTTTTGAAGTGTGAGTTCTGGTTGAATTCAGTTGCATTCCTGGGTCATGTCGTATCAACAGAGGGTATTCAGGTTGACTCGAAGAAGATTGAGGCGGTCAAGAACTGGCCTAGACCAGCATCAGCTACAGAGATTCGGAGTTTCTTGGGATTGGCAGGCTATTATCGTCGGTTCATGGAGGGGTTCTCATCTATTGCAGCGTCGATGACCAGGTTGACCCAGAAGGGTGCCTAGTTCAGATGGTCGGGCGATTGTGAGGCGAGATTTCAGAGGCTCAAGACAGCTCTGACTACGGCACCGATATTGGTTTTGCCCACAGATTCAGGGCCTTACAAAGTCTATTACGATGCTTCCTGTATTGGGCTTGGTGCAGTGCTGATGCAGGATGAAAAGGTCATTGCTTATGCTTCGAGGCAGTTGAAGATTCATGAGAAGAACTATCCAGTGCATGATTTGGAGTTGGCAGCCATTGTTCACGCATTGAAGATTTGGAGGCACTATCTGTATGGCGTGGCGTGTGAGGTGTTCACGAATCATAAGAGTCTTCAGTACTTGTTCAAGCAAAACGAGTTGAATTTGAGGCAGAGGAGGTGGTTGGAGTTGTTGAAGGATTATGATATTACCATCTTATATCACTCGGAGAAGGTCAATGTAGTGGCCGATACTTTGAGTAGGAAGCCAGCTAGTATGGGCAGTCTTGCTTTTATTCCAGTCAGTCAGAGGCCGCTTGCTTTGGATGTTCATGATTTGGCCAATCGATTTGTGAGTTTGGATATTTATGAGCCTAGTCGAGTGTTGGCTTGTACGGTCGCTCGTTCTTCATTATTGGAGCGTATCCGTGATCCGAAATTTGATGATCTCCATTTGTGTGTCCTTAGAGACACGGTGCAGCGCGGAGGTGACCTTAGATGATGATGGTGTTTTGATATTGCAGGGGCGAGTTTGTGTGCCCAATGTTGATGGGATTCGAGAGTTGATTTTAGAGGAGGCCCATAGTTCCGGGTACTCAATTCATCCGGGCACCGCGAAGATGTATCAGGATTTGCGGCAGCATTATTGGTGGCGTAAAATGAAGAAGGATATTGTGGCACATGTGGCGCGGTGCTTGAATTGTCAACAGGTTAAGTATGAGCATTAGAGTCCTGGTGGTTTATTTCAGAGGATTGAGCTTCCCGAGTGGAAGTGGGAGAGGATCACTATGTACTTCGTTACCGGACATCCGTTGAACCAGAAGAAGTTTAATGCAATTTGGGTCATTGTTGATAGGCTGACCAAGTCAGCGCATTTCATTCCTGTGGCAGTCTCCTATTCATCCGAGAGGTTAGCTGAGATCTCTATTCGGGAGATTGTTCGCCTTCATGGTGTGCCGGTATCTATCATTTCGGACCGGGGCGCGCAGTTTACCTCGCGTTTTTGGAGGGCAGTTCAGCGAGAGTTAGGCACCCAGGTTGAGTTGAGTACAGTATTTCATCCTCAGACGGATGGACAGTCTGAACGGACTATTCAGACATTGGAGGATATGCTCCGAGCTTGTGTTATTGACTTTGGAGGATCATGGGATCAGTTCTTGCCTTTAGCAGAGTTTGCCTACAACAATAACTACCAGTCGAGTATCCAGATGGCTCCTTATGAGGCTTTATATGGTAGGCGGTGTCGATCTCCGGTTGGATGGTTTGAGCCGGGAGAGGCTCGGTTGTTGGGTACAGATTTGGTTCAGGAGGCCTTGGACAAGGTCAGGATCATTCAGGATAGGCTTCGTACAACTCAGTCCAGGCAAAAGAATTATGCAGATCACAAGGTTCGAGATGTGGCTTTTATGGTTGGTGAGCGAGTATTTCTCCGAGTGTCGCCTATGAAGGGCGTGATGAGATTTGGGAAGAAGGGCAAGCTTAGCCCTAGGTTCATTGGTCCGTTTGAGATTCTTGATCGAGTGGGAGAGGTGGCTTATAGACTTGCATTGCCACCTAGCTTATCAGCCGTACATCCAGTTTTTCATGTGTCCATGCTTCGGAGGTATCACGGCGATCCAGCCCACGTATTAGATTTCAGCACTATCCAGTTGGACAAGGACTTATCTTATGATGAGGAGCCGGTAGCTATTCTAGACCGACAGGTTCATCAGTTGAGATCCAAGAGTTTCCCTTCTGTTCGTGTTCAGTGGAAAGGTCAGCCTCCTGAGGCATCAACCTCGGAGTCCGAGTCCGATATGCGGAGCCGTTACCCTCATTTATTCCGCGACTCAGGTACTTCCTTCTTCTGTCCGTACGAGGACGAACGATTGTTTTAGAGGTGGAGAATGTGACGACCCAAAGGGTCATCACCTATTTTATTACCCATCCCATACTTCCGAGGCCTTGCAAACCTCATCTGTAGTTGCCTCGATTTGCATGCGCAGTCCAAGCGCGTAGCCGGACAACTTAAATATGAAATTTTGTGAAAAATACTAAATTTGATATTAAAATGAATAAATTTGACTCCAGTCAACATTTTTGGTAAACGGACCCGGACCCGTGATTTGACGGTCCTGGAGGGTCCGTAGGAAAATATGGGACTTGGGTGTATGCCCGAAATCAAATTCCAAGGTCCCAAGCCCGATAAATGAATTTTTGAGCGAAACTGTTTTTCTGAAATTTATAAAGAAAAGTGAAATGGAAATTGGTTAGAATGTGTGGGTATCGGGCCCGTATTTTTGTTCCGGCGCCTGGTACAGGTCTTATATGTGGTGTAAGATATTTCTGTGAAGTTTGGTTGAAATTAGACGTCGTTTGACGTATTTCGGACTTAAAGCTCTAAATTTGAAAGTTTATGAAGTTGAAGAAAAACTAGTGATTTTGAGGTTTGATTCGTTGTTTTTGATGTTATATTGGCGATTTTATCGCAGGGTTAAGTTCGTATGATGTTTTTGAGTTAGTGCATGTGATTTGTTAGGAGCTCCGAGGGCTCGGGAGTGTTTTGGAGGTGTCTCAGAGTGATTTTGAACTTAGGAAGATTGCTGGTTTTTGGCTTCAGCAGTTGCAGGTCCATTTGTTCTTCGCGTTCGTGATGCCTCTTCCACGTTCGTGAAGCTTTAAGCTATTCCTTCATCACGTTCGCATCCATTCCCTCGCGAACGCGTAGGGTTATTTGACCCTGAGGGCTTAGCCCTCTTTTCCTCTTCGCGTTCGGGTACACTTGACCGCGTTCGCGTAGCTTTGCAGGTCTTCTACATCGCGTTCGCGTGATGTCCCACGCGTTCGCGTAGGACAATTTCTGGACCCCAGCCTCTTTAGTCTTCGCGTTTTCATTCACCCTTTCCCGAACTGGTCTGTCCAGTCTACCCTTCGCGAACGTGACCTCCCTTCCACGAACGCGAAGGGTAATTTTGCCTAGTGGTATATAAATATTTCCAGAACAGCAGCTTTGGGATTTTTCATAAGTTTTCACAAAATTCATCTTCTCCAAGGTCCTTAGGCATCCATTGAAGCCATCCTTCACCAAAACTTCTTGGGTTAGTAAATTTTAACTCGTTTCCTTCATTTTTCATCTATATCTAATGAATTCCTAAGCCTAAAGCACGCAAACTAGAGTACAAAATTGGGAATTTGGGTAGAGTTAGGCCCTTTTGAATTTTCTTAATTTAGACCTCCTTTTGGGGTCGAATTTGAAAAAAAATTATATATTCGGGCTCATGGGTAAATAGGTTACGTGGTTTTGGTCCGAGCCTTGTGTTTGGACCAAGCGGGCCCGGGGTCGAATTTTGTTATTTTGGAAGAATGCATGGAAATGGGTAACTAGGCTATGTAATTGAATTATTGAATCCTTATTGATATACTTGAGTTGATTATGCCTAGATAATACCATTCCGGAGTTGAATTCTAAAGGAAAGGCGGTGTTAGAGGGTTGATTGCTATATTTTGGACCCGAGGTAAGTGTTTGGTCTAACCTTAGCTTGAGGGAATAGGAGTTGAGTCTTATTTGCTACTTGCTAATTGTCGAGTACGATGTATAGGCATGGTGACGAGTATCTATACATTGGTGTCTAGCATGACCGTGAGTCTTATTATTGCGAATATTCCGATTTTGTTGTAACTTCCATGCTTAATTGATGACTTCTATATGTTGTAAAGAGGATGTGAAGGGAATTGTGATCTTTAAACTTCGAGGAGCATTGGCTCAAATTGTAACATGAATGGTGAAGATATATGAGATAATTAAATCCTTTGGAGCATCGGCTCAAATTATAACACGAATGGTGAAGATATATGAGATAGTTGAATCCTTTGGAGCAATTGGCTCAAGTAATAGAGTAAACTATGAAATGAAAGTGAAAGAAAGAGAAATAGTTACTAAAATATACCCTCGCCGGGTCATTGTTGCTTTAGTGATTATCTCCCTTGCTGGGATGTTGAGATTACTGTTATTGTTCCCTTGCCGGGATTCCTATATCTATTCCGTTTACTCCCTTGCCCGCTGTTTGTGATTTCTGTTTGGGTGAGGAAGAGTGTTAAAGCACGAAGGGTGATGTCGTGCACTGTTTTCTATTGTAAGGAAGAGTATTAAAGCACGAAGGGTGATGCCGTGCATTGTTTGATATTGTCTCCATTGCTGGGATGTTGAGATTACTGTTATTGTTCCCTTGCCGGGATTCCTATATCTATTCTGTTTACTCCCTTGCCCGCTGTTTGTGATTTCTGTTTGGGTGAGGAAGAGTGTTAAAGCATGAATGGTGATGCCGTCCATTGTTTGTTATTGTGAGGAAGAGTGTTAAAGCACGAAGGGTGATGGCGTGCGTTGGTTGATATTGTGAGGAAAGAGTGTGAAGCATGAAGGGTGATGTCGTGCCGTACGATGTACCATTCCGTACCGATATTCATTGATTATACTGTGAGGAAAGAGAGTAAAAGCACGAAGGGTGATGCCGTGCCACGATTTACATAGATTACATTATACATTGCATAGTGAGGACGAGAGTAAAATCACGAAGGGTGATGCCGTGCAAGCTTGTGATTTCTGGTCCTTATTGATATTCTGGCCTTGTTGTTCCTTTCTTTGATTAAGATTTCTTATATGAAACTGTTATCTCCCCACAACATGTTCCCCTTCACTTATTGATGGATTACTTCCTGTATTTCTTTTCCGTTGTTTATATATATATAT